>APFE030124076.1:12382-114882 GCA_000404065.3 Pinus taeda
ATAAAAATAAATAAAAATAAAAAATAAAAGGATATAAGTGATTTTATAAGGAACACATGCTGCACATTAAACACCGTGATGGATCCTAAATCTAAAGGGCAGAAACTGCTCCATCAAAAATAATATTCAAAAAAAGCTTTACACAGTCCAAAGTAGCTTTCCTCTGCTGAAAAAGTTGAACCTTTTACACTCTGAAATTCATAAAATATATACAACTAGCTCATCCCTGTACTAAGGGAATTGAGCTCAACCATCTCCCTCAAGATAGAATCAGTTACATTGAATTTGGACTGAATTTCTGAAAATAGGTGTCAAAGATGAACTCATATATCTTGAACCATAACACCTGTTACAAAACGGAAAGAGGTTTTGTAGATAGGGTCATTTTTGAGAAAAACCTCTCTCAAATTTTGGAAATTCATTTCCAGTTATTTGAAATCTGTGCCACAAAATAGTCTCTAAAACAGGAAATGATTAAATATTTAAATCTATAAAACTAGACTATAAAGATTTAGTCAAATATTCCAATTCACGACACCTGTGAATAAACTGAAAGAGATTTTTGTTATATGGCTCATGGTTGACAAAAAACTCCTTGGGTTTCT
This sequence comes from Pinus taeda, assembly GCA_000404065.3. Classification (NCBI taxonomy): domain Eukaryota; kingdom Viridiplantae; phylum Streptophyta; class Pinopsida; order Pinales; family Pinaceae; genus Pinus; species Pinus taeda. The sequence continues at coordinate 12,988 of APFE030124076.1, forward strand.
CAAAATTACTTTCCATATGTTGTAAAATGGCGTCGCATTACAATGACTAAAATAGTAAAACAAATGCAAAATTTGTTTTGTTTTAATGTAGGCTTCAAATATCACTCCATATCTCCCACATAGTAACACCTGTGCATAAATTGAAGGATGTTTTTTTTATTTGGTATGTGATTGACAAAAGCCTCTTTTCCTTTTGTAAAATTCATGTCCATTACTTCAAAAACTGATTTTGTAGTAAACGTGTCCCTGTATGCAGCAAATGACCTCAAAACATGCATAATCAAGAATCAATCATTCATTTTGATCATATCTTCTGATCCAGAAACTGGTTACGGGAGTGTGATATACTGTTGGAAAGATTTTTCTAATATTCTTCTGATGGAAATACTGAGGATATGATTTGCACTAAAACTCATGTACGAAAAATCTCTGAAAACTAGACATAGTAAGAGCCCATTTTGATCCCTAGTGACAGGCTGCGAAGACTGGAACTAACATTGGCCTTATTGGGGATGGCAGCTCCTTGGAGGTGTCAAGAACACTGTATACCAAGTGCCTAATCCATTGGGAAATATGGTCATAAACAGTTGTAAACCCAAAAAACACATACCAATCGAAAAACATATACATACTGCAATATGTACATAAACAAATATCGAAAACTGAAATGTTGCTTTGGGAAACTTATTTATTTATAAATCTACCCTACTCTGATGTAAAATTTATAGATAAAGTAATTTTGTAGTGCCAAATCAACCAATCAAGTAGATGTGGCAACGATGATGCTAGGAATTGCTTGAACCAGGACATAATTATAAATGTTGATAGCCATACATGCACAAAATGAGTCTGGCTGTGTAAAAAAAAATCTAGTTTGTCATTCAAACTGAAAAAGTATTCCATATATGAAATAATAGGATCATAGAAACCAAACCATGTCTGCTTCCCTAACTCCTCAACATATGCTTCCAACTGCAAACTATCAATGCAAACATCCACGACCAGCCTTATTGTTTCTTGTTTTGAAGGAGGGAGAGTTTCCAAGAACTTTTTGGGATCTCAGAATTCATATGACTCAATTTGAACATCTATATACTCACTCTCCTTCTCAAATTTTTCAACCAATAAATCAAAGAAACCAGTTTTACCCTTAAGAGGAAACTTTGGAGATCTCAAACATTGTAGCATGATAATGAAAAATACCTCATCTATTTCAATATCCACTAATTGATCTCTAACTTCTTTTAAAACTTCACAAAACACAGGGTTTGCCACATACCCTACCATCATCTTATTTTAGTACATGAACGGATCAATGAGAACTGGAATCTCTGGATTGAGTTGGAGTCACTAGGTGAATGTTTTAGCCTTCATATGTGTCTGATCGCTGCCCACCATCAGCAGCTAGATCTCCAACTTGAATGATATTTCCTAGAGAATATTTTTCACCTCGTTCCCTAGCAATGGCGCCATTATGTTAGCACTCAGAATGAACCTCAACACTGAGAAGAGACAATTGCGAGGTAACCACAGACCAAGCTTTCAATATGGAATCTAGCCATGCCAAACCAAAGAGGGATCTCTCTTTACCAATTGAGGGTGGCTGAAATAAATGAATCTTAGGCTAGCTATGAAGTACAGGGATTTGATTGAAATTTGTGGGTAGAAAACAGCAAGAGAAGGGATCATTGGGTTATGGAATCGAGGCTAGTTTCTGCCAGCAAACTTGGGGCAAAGTAAGTGCAATGTTCAACCATATAAAAGATGTAAATGAGAGAATAAAAGAGGAGAAAGCCCGCTTCCCTACAGGCATCAATCAAGGGATGGATCTACAGTGGCAGCGTTAGAAGAAAAAGAAACACATGGTTACTCAACAAAGCATCAAACAAAGGAAGGATTCTACAAAGATAACCACTACATTTAACAACAAAATCATTATGAAAGGAGCATCTTGTGTGGATGGATTCCTAACACTTCCCTTAGATAATGTTGTAACAAGAATTAGCAGAATAAAAAAAAAAAAAAAAAAAAAAAAAAAAAAAAAAAGTACATAAGTGATTTTACAAGGAACACATGGTGCACATTAAACACCGTGATGGATCCCAAATTTAAAGGGAAAAAACTACTCCATAAAAAATAATATTCAAAAAACGCTTTACACAGTCCAAAGCATATTTCCTCTGCTAAAAAATTCAAACCTTTTACACTCTAAAATTCATAAAATATATACAATTAGCTCATCCTTGTACTAAGGGAGTTGAGCTCAACCATATCCCTCAAGATAGAATCAGTTACATTAAATTTGGACTGAATTTCTAAAAGTAGGTGTCAAAGATGAACTCGTATCTCTTGAACCATAACACCTATTACAAAACAGAAAGAAGTTTTGTAGATAGGGTCATGTTTGAGAAAAACCTCTCTCCAATTTTGGAAATTCATTTCCAGCTGCTCAGAATTTGTGCCACAAAATAATCTCTAAAACAGGAAATCATTAAATATATAAATCTGTAAAAATAGGCTGTAAAGATTTAGTCAAATATTCCAATTCGAAATACTTGTGAATAAAATGAAATATTTTTTTGTTATATGGCTCATGGTTGACAAAAACCTCCTTGGGTTTCTCAAAATTACTTTCCATATGTTGTAAAATGGCGTTGCATTACAATGACTAAAACAGTAAAACAAATGCAAAACTTGTTTTGTTTTAATGTAGGCTTCAATTATCACTGCATATCTCCCATATAGTAACACATATGCATAAACTGAAGGAGGTTTTTATTACTTGGTATGTGGTTGACAAAAACCTCTTTCACTTTTGTAAAATTCATGTCCATTATTTCAAAAACCGATTTTGTAGTAAACTTGTCCCTGTGTGCAGCAAATGACCTCAAAACATGCATAACCAAGAATCAATCATTCATTTCGATCATATCTTCTATTCTAGAAATTTGTTATGGGAGTGTGATATACCGTTGGAAATATTTTTCCACGCTGCTTATAATGGACATACGTAGGATATTATTTTCATTGAAACTCATGTGCAAAACATCTATGAAAACTAGACATAGTAAGAGCCCATTTTGATCCCTCGTGACGGGTTGCGAAGACTGGAACTAACAACCCAAACATACACACACTCTCTCCATGTCTATCTCTCTTTCCCTCCTTCTTCCTCTCTACCTCTCTCTCTTTCCTCCATCTCTCCTCTCTCCATCTCTCCCTTGTCACTCACTCTCTTTTCCCCCTTCATCTCTGTGCCTCCCTCTCTCTTTCTCTCCTTTCTCTCCCTATATTTATCCCCACCTATTCTCTCTCTTCCCTTCTCTCTTCTCTCCCTCCCTCTCTATCCATATATCTCTTGTCACTCCTCCTCTCTCTCCACCTATATCTCCTTAGGCCTTAGTTCTTTCCTCCCTCTCTCTCCCCCCTCTCTTCTTCTCTCTCCCCTCTCTCTCTTCCTACCTCCTCTCCATCTCCCCCCCCCTTCACTCTCTCTCTCTCTCTCTCTCCACCCATGTTTGTCACTATGTCCCTCCCCCTCTCCTCCCTCCACTTTTCTTGCTATCATAACTTGGATCCTTAGTTAAGATAGATCTATGTTGGTTCTTATTAATATTTGTATTAGATGAATTTCACATCTTTAAATATAAAAGTATTCTCATTTTTAATTTTATTAAAACCTTTATTTAATTTATATGAGAATAATTTTAGTAGTCGTGAGGATAAAGGGTTTATTTATATCTCAAAACTAATTACAACCCTTTTCCTATTAGCTTCAAATAAAAAGTCTTATAAAATTAAATTAAATTAAAATATTTTTTTATTGTGAAATAAGTTATGGTTTTTGGGCATGTGGTATTGATAAGCCATGGTCTTGGCCCATGGTATTGTAACAAAGCATATTTACAAGTTAATAATATCCATGGTAAAGTGGGGCAAATATCGATGGTTAAGAATCTTTTCATATTGTTCTAAAATATTTAGATTGTGAAATAAGATATAATTTTTCTGGCATGTGGTATTGATAAGCCATGGTATTAGCCCATGCTATTGTAACAAACCCTATTCACAAGTTCATAATATCAATGACAAAGTGGGGGTGAATATGCATAATTCAAAATCTTGTCATATTCTTATAAAATATTTTGATTTTGAAATAAGTTATGTTTTTTGGGCATGTGGTATTGATAAGCCATGGTATTAGCCCATGGTATTGTAACAAAGCTTGTTTACAATTTAATAATATCCATGGCTAAGAATATTTTCATATTGTTATAAAATATTGTTATTGTGAAATAAGTTATGTTCTTAGAGCATGTGGTATTGATCAGCCATAGTATTGGCGCATGGTATTATAACAAAGCCAAATTTTTACAAGTTAATAATATCCACTGTAAAGTGGCGGGTGAATGCCCATGGTTAAGAATCTTGTCATATTGTTATAAAATATTTTGGTCCTAAAATAAGTTATGGTTTTTGGGCTTGAGGTATTGATAATCCATGGTATTGGCTCCTCGTATTGTAACAAAACCTATTCACAAGTTAATAACAAAAAATATAACAAATTGAATTTTATTATTTTTATTATTAATTGACCAACATTTAGATTTTTGCACTCATCGCCATACTTTTGACTTTTATTATTATTATTACTATTATTATTTAACTAAGCTCATATTTATAATTGTTTATATACTTACATTACACCTACACATCTACTATATACTCTATAAATATTGTATTTATTGTTTTTTAGGGAGGAAAATTTTAACATTTTTAAAAAAATTGAGCCTTAATTTTGATGTAACAAAGACCTCCCAAATCCAATCTTTATTTACGTTCTAAAACAAGTAGTATATTTTCACTTTTCACAGGGCAGAGGGAAAACAAGTAGCACATTTTCACTTTTCACAGGGAAGGAGGGAAAATGAGATTAGAACAAGTATATTTTCACTTTTCATAGGTCCGAAGGGAAAATGAAATTAAAGCAAGTATATTTTCACTTTTCATAGGGCGCGAGGGAAAACTAGTAGCATATTTTCAATGTTCACAGGGCGCGAGGGAAAACAAGATTGAAGAGAGTTGTGAATTAATGTTTTACCAAATCTTCAATCCATTAATGGAACCAAATCTTCAGTCCATTAATGGAACCTAGGTATGTTTCATTTCTAACCTCGCTTCATTTCCACTGAATTTTAGTCTTCTTCCACACAGGGAGGAGTACACACACCTTAGATCTCTAGTTCAAAATTCACTTTTTTTTAATCCTTGCTTTTAAGTTTATGCTTTAATCTTTGTGCTGCACTTTGTTACTATTTGCAAGGATGGCATTGGCATTTGATGACTTTGGGAGGCCATTTATCATAATAAAGAAGTAGAGGTAGAAGACCCAAATGAGAGGATTAGATGTTGAAATTGTCTAACATTGTGGTCATCGGGGCTATTATGATAATACTGGGCACCTCACGAGACTCCAATGGAATAAAATGATGCTCTAGAATCTTTGTGGTGATGTCATCATCAGTAACTTCCTATTCCTTTTATTCATTCTCTATTTCCGGATCAGTGAAAGCACCCTTAAATTATAAAAATTAGTAGCATTTACTTTAAAAATTATATGATTCATAAGTAAAAATTACTTAAATTTTCTGTAAAGACTAAAATAAGCCAATACTTTGTGATCTACTCACTCTTTCTCGCAAACCCTGAGGCCCTCTGAGCTAGATTCTCTACATATGTCGATGCCAGCCTACTAAAGCTCTTAAAATTGGTGAATGCGTTCAGATGTCATTTGGATCTTTGGACGTCTAATTTGCATTAAGGGCATTTCAACCCATAGATTTGTATGTGCCATATTCCATCATGTTGGTTCCAGTTATAGGTGCATGTCAGTTTTCATTGTGGGTGGAGCTTGACATAATCATTTTGGTTAGATTTCGAGAACTTGCTATTTAAAGTAGTTCTCCTATTTTATAGGAGCTAAATTTTCAGGCCCTGCATGTCAAACATAGCTACATGGTATTGGTCCATTCATGTAATTTTTGTGCACTTTGAAGATGTGGTACTTTATTTTACCACCCAAATTCACACAAAAACTGAACCCAAATTCACACAAAAAGAACCCAAATTCACACAAATTTACAAAGTAACCGAACTGAATAATTCACACAAATTTACAGAGTAACCAAACTGAATAATTCACACAAAAAATAAACCCAAACTCACACAAATTTACAAAGTAACTGAACTGAATAACTCACACAAAAACTAAACCCAAATTCACACAAGTTTATGAAGTAACTGAATGAAATTGTTTCTGTTATTAGCTATTTACTATTGTCACACACGAAACTATAGATTTATGCAACCTAAATGCACACAACCATTCCATTATTCACGAATCCATAAATCACAAATGGGGCTAACACAAGCAGTTAGATAAACCATAAAAAAATTAGTAATAATTCAATACAATTCATATATACATTTAGAAATACGTATCTGTTTGGAATTGTTCAACAATTAGTTGCAGAAGAGGGAAGTAAGATCAAAACCATATAACGGAAGATCAATCATAGTTCATATTTTACTCCATCACTCGCTTCATCATTGACATTAGCACTATTTCACTTGATCACAGGATCCATTGTTAGTAAGATCTTTGTTTGACAATAGACCACACATAAGGGTATGCAGGATTATTGTCGTACTGTCCATAAGAATCCATGGAATATAATCTCTTCATGAGTATATTTGACGGCCTTTACTATATTGGAGCTAAGTAGTTTGTAAATTGAAGATTAATTTTGATAAAGGATAGTGAGTAATTTCAGTTCCTTTTTTTATAAATCTTCCTCTCAGACCTATAGTTATTCCTGGATGATAGGTACAGAAAAAACAACATGATGCACTTCCTGTATTCACATTATTGTTTGTCAAGTATATGCTTCGAACAAGACATAATATCTCTTTTGATGATACAAAAAAACACTTAATACTTGGTGAATTATATGAAAAAGTTCCTTGGTGTTGTTGTGCACAAACTTATGGACAAGAACAAGAAAGTGAAAGAGAGTTGTAAAATTGGTTAAAACATAGATTTGTTACTGATCACTAGAACCATAACTAATTATCCCACAGTGTTAGAAGATAATCGTTCCTTTAAATAATGATCCTCATATGTCTCAGGTTATTTTTGTTTTATTCCACCTTCCATGGTGTTGATCTCTAATGTGGAAGAGGTTTTATGATGAAGGCTGCTAAATTAACCCACCAACTTCATAGGGCTTCAATTGGCATTCTTATGTCCAACTTCTAATTTCTAGTCTTTAAGCTCTCTCATAGTGGTATATATATATATTGATGGGCCTTTCCGGACTATCTATATAGATAGATGATATTTCACTATATAGACAACGAAGTTAGCAGCTTGAAGTTTTCTATCATATTTTTATTTTAAAAGAAGGTCCTCTAGTTCTTCTCTTAGGGTTCCTTATTTCCATTCATGTTCACTTCCATCATTTAATTTGGTTATAATTTTCCTCAGCTGGCCTATTTCTATGGTTTCAGTGTTGTAGTTATTGTTCTCAACATCTCTGTAATGTTTGCATTTATTCGATATATGCTTCTCCAATTCACGTCTACTCCTCCACATACCATGTTTTTTCTCTTTTCACAACTAGCTTCTAGACATCATATTACCAATTCTCATCCTAGAGCCGCTTCTTGCCCTTGAATCTCCTTTGTTAGATTTGCAACAAAGGAGGGAGAAAAAAATATGCTTTGTTGGATTTGCCTCACTACAAGTTCTTCCTTCTTTAATACCAATTGATGGGTGCTGGAAAATGAAAAACCTACACAAATGCACACCAATCTGTTGTAGGTAGATAAGAAATAAAATTTACTACCCATCTCAGTGTATGGTGTCAATCACAATCAATGTATTTCACTAAATAGAGGCCAAACAATTCCACATGACTATTTTATCATTAAACTTGTATTATAACATTCAAGTAAATTATTGAAATAATAGTGATGGTACTCAATTACATTCACTTTGCAGCAGAAATTGATCCTCATGCATGAGATTAAGAAAGGGTAAATAAAAAGAAATACTTTGTTTCTCATAGAACAATGGGTTGCACGGTTTCTTGTTTAGGCAGAGATTCCATGCTAGTTCTCTTTCCAGGAGTTTACCCTTCTTGCTTCTCGGTGATTATTCCTTAAGAATCTCCTTCATTATTAGTGGAGTGATCTTCCTCAATTGCCCAGTGATATGCCTCAACTAATCGAAGGATCTTCTTGCCCAATGATTGTGCTCAATTGCAATTATGGAGAATACATAAGCCCTCTATAGTAGCATCATCAAATGTGAGTACCAAATATATGGAATTTCCATTCTCTAGAAGAGCTTTAGAAGTAATTTCCCCTTCCACCAGAGCTATAATTTGGCTTCGCTTCAGAGATATGCTGAGGGAATAACCAATATCCAACTTTTTCTTTCCTAGCCTTGTATTTTCCATGGTGATGGCCTTGTTGGACTGACCATAGTATATCTTAGTGCTTTTACACTAGCTGTACAAAGAGGGCTCTAGGGCCTTGCTAGCTTGCAAGGACTAAACAAAATCTGCCACAATGGAATGTTGAGAAGGGTTGAATCTGTCATACCAAATCAAATGAACATCCATAGTAGGACTACTGGTGAGTAGGGGACCATTGTTATAACTTAAAATAAGGGGTTCCTATTCAACCAATACAGAGGAACATAGATCAATCAAAAGAAGAAAATATACAATAAAGTTAAACCCTCCCATTCCCAAAATCATAGAAACCCTACAAACCCTAGTGTTGTTGGGTTTTTCCTAGCATACAAGAAATGCCTAAAAAATTTCTCCCTCCTTTGTTGGATTTTCCTCACAGCAGGTTATTCTTGCTTTAATATTAATCGATGGGTGATGGAAAACGCAAAACTTGCATAAATTCATACTAATCTTCTGTAGGTAGATAAGAAATAAAATTTACTACCCATCTCAATGGATGGTGTCAATCACAATCAATGTACATCACTAAATAGCAGCTAAACAATTCCACATGAGGATTTTATCATTGAACATTTATTAAAACATTCAAGTAAATCGGTGAGATAACAGTGATGCTACTCAATTACATTCAATCTGTAGTAGAAATTGATCCTCATGCACAGGATTGAGAAAGGATGAATAAAAAGAAATACACTATTTTTCACACAACAATGGGTTGCACAGTTTCTTGTTTAGGCACAGATTCCATGCTAGTTCTCTTTCAAGAATTTACCCTTCTTACTGCTCAGTGATTATTCCTTAAAAATCTCCTTCATTTTCAGTGGAATGATATTCCTCAATTGTGCAGTGATATGCCTCAACTGATCCAAGGATCTTCTTTCCCAATTATTGTGCTCAATTGCATTTGTGGAAGTCAATGCCTTCTTCTCGAGAGAGTTTGTTGCTTCTCTTAATTTGTTTTTCTCAATGAATTCTTCCACTTTAGCCTAGTGATTTTTGGTCTATGTTAAAATTTATTTCTCAGTGATCCCCTGCTTTGCAATGAATGTATTAGTTATTGCTGGAGTTGATTTCTGTTTTATCATTCAGCAAGATGTTTTTGGAAACAACAAGATCCATGATACCATGTCATCGCACCCTACAATATTTTTGTTAATTCGGTATCTCTTTGTTTTTGTCTTATTTCTCCAGTATCAGCAATCTGTTATCTCAACTTCTCTTGTTTTTATTGTGGTTCCAGTGTAATGGGTGAATAAACTAAGTACATTGTATCTTGCCTTTCCTGCCAGCTATTTTTAGAAATGTCATGTTTAAACTGGGAGTTGGTGAAACTAAGAGTGATCTCCTGTGGGCTCATGTAAGTCTCACAAGCACAAATTGATGACTAAACATGAATGAGATGCTGGAATTTAAACATGTTTTTGGTGATGCAAGAACACTAATGGACTGGGGATGATCTTGCATCACTCATTCCAATGTCAGGCAGATAACCTTTGTTTGAAAATATATGTTTAAGTTATAATTTATTTATCATGTGGCACCATTTGGTGCAATTATAATAGATTGATTAGACAAGTAGATGAATAGATTCAATAGAGAAGTGGATCCAAGCCTGAGATCCCAATGGTAGTTTTCTTGATTTCAATGATAGGAATTGGACTTGCAACACGCCCCTGATGTTTCTAACTACTTTCAACTTTTCCATTTGACAACATGTTTATGCCCTTGTTTGAATGCTAGAATTTAGTTATTTTCCCAATAACTATTTGGAGTATTTTATGTTCTATTTGCAGTAGTAATCTTTATTTATCAGGGTTATTTGAATTTATAGGTTCATGTTTAAAGACATATATATTTGAGTTCCATTGGGTCTAGTTCATTTTATTTCATCCTTTTATTCTATCAATCCTTGTGTTTGTTGGTGATTTACTTTGGTGATATCAGTTTCCAGCTGCAACACCTTGTTGGACTTCTTAAAGATATTTCCTTGCCTTTATCTTACTATCTTTCTTGCGAAGCATGATTATTTATTTGCATACGTAGGGTTGAAGTTTAAGCAGTTGGTTCTGTATTTGAAGGACAATTTTCTTATATGATTTGGTTATGTTTGGCATGTATATCAACCTTTACAAGAAGAAGTAATGAGATTTCTTGATCCCTATGTAAATATAGGTTGCTTAGATTGTAATGAGGCTGGTGATGGTGATCTTTAATTATTATGTGATCGCTATGATTCAACATATCATACATATTGTGTTGGCCTTGGAAGGGATATCTCTCAAGGATATTGGTATTGTCAAGGATATCAAACATCTATGCCTAGCCAATCCAACACACATGATGAAGATGTTGAGGATTTTGTGCTTGATTTTGACAATGGGTTGAATCTTAGGAATCAGAGGATTTGTGGAATATGCTCTAGTTGGGATGGTTGTAGAAAGAATAAACTTAGAGATCAATTTATCACCGCCTTATTCTTCTTCAACTCCTCTTGCGGAAACAAGGCCAACTCATGTAAGAACAATTCACAAAAGGATTTTGCGACGAAGCACTCAAAATCCATATCCTAGATTGCCAGATGTAGCACAGGTTTCACTTAGGCAGAATGAAGTATCTGGGTCTACATCCCAACTATCCATTGTACAAACAAAAGCTCTCTTCAGTCAGCACATACTTTAGGACCATGTAGAGGCTTTACATGACAATTGGTTTGCACCAGGAAGAGGCTTTTAGCAATTTTCACCTAGCTCTTCCCTTGACAGATTTCGGGCTAGAGATGGGACTGATGAAATTGTACAACCCACACCCAATAGCAAGTTGCTTCTCTTTCGTGAATCAACTTGGAGAAGTAATTGAGCCCCTGTTTTAGATATGGAAAATTATACAGTTAAATCTGATGTTGATTAGGCATGGGAAATGATGGAACATACTATAACATCGAGAGAAGATAATATAGGTCTGGGTGATTCTCATAATGATGGAAGACAATGGCAAGGATCATCTTCTGGTCACAAAAATTATAAGAATTGATGGGAAATGCAAGGTCAATTGTTGTGAGCGGAAGCATCTTAACTGCTCATGTACGATCAAGAACTAAATATAGTCAAGACAGACACATTCCTGCAACTACTAACTATTTGGAAAATCTAGAAAGGATGACAGAGGAGATCTCATGTAGGGATGTTGGAAATAATAGGCTGTCAGCACCTATTTTTTCTAACGAGATATTGGGTATAATATTATATGAAAGAAGTAAATGTTTACACCATCAACTAAACAATGGATATTCATTTAGTAAACTTCATGAAAATGGAGTTCGCAAAGTTGGTGCAAAGGAGAAGGTGATCTCCATCGTAAAATCTCACATGAAGCACACCCTCACAAGGGAACATAGGTAAAAGCATATTTATTTTTCCTTCTTTTATGGTTTATCTCTATAGAGTTGATTTTACTGGGTGTAGATTGTATGCATCTCAAAATTTCTCGCTATAAAATCCTATTTTTATTCTTTCCAAGAAAAACTCTTTGGAGAATCCCAATGAATGTTTTCCCACATTCATGGATGGCATCCCTCACAAACCCATTGGCATTGACTAGTGCACCTCACCCAAGGGATTTCGTATAGGGCACTTACCAACACAAAACTAGCAAAATACCCAGTAACATTAATGATATTTGGTTGGGCTAACCCCTTGGGCTCAATAAATCATAATCAACTAAATTATTTTCCATATTAACATATTGATCCTATTTAACATTTTTTCAGAGTAACCATAACAATATTAACATATTGATCTTGTTTAACATTTTGTCAGGGTAAGGGTGTTCCTATTTTTATTTTAGTTTTTAATTCCTTTTTTGGTCTAGTGACAACTTTATATGACCGTACAGATGTTAATTTTTGTCAGAGTATATGTTGAAAAGTAGATGCTCTTTTACATTCTACCTTGTTTGTTATGTATTTATGGAGTTTAGTTTCATTACCTATGACCAAAGAACTATGTCAAGCATGTATACAAGGATTCTTGTATCACTATTTATAAAATCAACATTGTCCTTAAACAAGCAAAGTAGGTCCTTAATGCTAAATGTTTGCATCTCAGGTAACTTCCAATCCTGTTAAATGAGGTGAAATTTAAGTGTTTCCAAAATCAAAATATCAGGTTTTGTGAATTCTCTCATATATGGTCCTGGAAAAGCGAAGTGAAATTTAATTATTTCCAAATCTTAAGTTCTGTGAATTCATTCATATTTGGTTCTGGAATCTTTTGAGAAAATAGGAAGAATTTCTTTTAGTTGCATTCAAATTTTCCAAAAATAATACTAAATTTCTCCCTAAAATGGCTTTGGGATTGAAAATTTTGTAAATATTTTTTGGGAAAAAACCCAAAATACTTTTTCCGATTAGAGTTTTATAACACTAGGTACTAAAACAATCTTCTATATTCTGCTACAAATGTCTTATAGAGTCTACCCAGAAACTGATCAGAAAATTAGGTAGATGCGTTGGATGGAATAAATAATTTTGAATGAATAATCACTTAACATAAATGTTATATTAGGTTGCATGAATATATAACTTAGGAGCATGAACTCAAGAAGAAATCTCAACAATATTGATATATTCTTAATTGAGTTGAATGAGGCCAGGAATAGCTTTGACTAGAGGGTGTTGAAAATAACATAATTTTGTTCTGGTTGGATAGATTTAGAACTGAAAATTAGCAGTTTTTTTGCTTGCATAACTTGTGAAGATTTTTGTATCTCAAGTCTCAACCTTATTGAATAGTATGATGTATGCTTTTTAATGTTGAGATATGTTGTGATACTACTTGTTACTAACGTAAACACTTTGGATGAATATTTAGTTGTGAATTTTACTTGCAAAAGATATAAGTGAAAATATAGATTATTGTCCCTTCTATAGAATTTCCTTGAAATTATGCTACTTCTTGAATGAATAAATATGAAACTAATTTTTGCACCAAGACGAAAAATATCTCTACCAATTTATAGTGGAATAGAACAGAAATAAAACATAGTCACACTATAGAAAAAAAAAAAAAAAACAAACAAAAACAAAAAAAACAAAAACAAAAATTTCTAAGTAACCCAACTAGGAAAACCCTCTTCTAGCTGTAGAAATTTAAAATACTATCCATATTAGAGTTTGAAACACCTTCTTCAATACCATGTTCATCGATGCTTATTGCTTTCCATATTCATTTTCATAAGCATTAGGGTTGTTTTCCATCAAATCAGAGTAGCTAGAAAGTGTCTCTTTGATTTCAGAAAGCATACCAGGATCAACTTCATCCAAGAATCCCCTAGAAGGCTCATCAATAGCAAGAAGAAATGTATTTTTTTATTTTATTTCATCACATGCATCCATCATAATCACTGATTTGTCTTCATTTCCTTCACTGTCATTTACAATGTTAGATGCAAAAGGTAATTTAATATGATATAATCCTTAGGTAACCAACCTCAGACATATCGTTGGTTAATTTATGTTGTTTCAAGTTTACTGAGTTTGACTTTTATCATGAAACTACTAGAAGCGTACTAGCATGGGTGAGTTGATTATCCTGATAACAATGTTATGGTTTGATCTATTCCTTGAAAGGAATTTATAGTTGATGGTCAAAATTTCACATTCCTTTCATTTTTTTATCTTCACATATAACAAATATCTTTATGTTATAGCCTCTAGATAGATATATACAGTAACTACCACTCAGAAGTTGGATTCCATCATTTTCGAGCTTGAACTTACTCAACTTACCTTTGTTTGAGTTGAAAATATCATTAGATCTCATTATATCATCTATTACAGAGCATGAATCCAATTTACCTTTGTTTTAGTTAAAAATGTGATTAGATATTGCTATATCATCCCTTGTAGAGAATGAATCTAATTTCTCAGAGTCCATTTGCTTGAGGTATAACAGAGCTACTTTAATTCATTAAACTTACTTTTCATATTATGTTTGCTGATTGTGATTCTGCAAGCCACATCTACATTGGAAAAGGGGCATATTTAATGAAGTGTGAAAGGAGAGGGAATCTTCAGTTATGTCCTTTCAAACTTTCTAAGGTATGTAATAATTTTTTTAAAAAAGTATGCATAGAATGTTGTGATTTAACTTTTTCTTTTGATAATGGATTATTTATGTGATCTCCCCTCTCTTACACACAACCAGAGTCCAAACGTACATGGTTTTTTGGGATATGTGGACAATAGACAGATTTAGGCTAGCCATTTATCTAGAAATTTACACTATATAACATCAATCATTTATAGTTGAATATTTCCTTGCCACTAAATTAGAGTTGAAGAGTTAAACTCCTATTTGTCAGGCGTATACCTCACTTTTAAATCAATTTATTACTGACTCTGTATAAACCTTCCATGGGAGGGAAAAGAGTGATCACTACCATTGCTTAGTCTTTCTACAAACCAAGTAAAGATTCCAAATGTGTACAAGTTAGTGGCTCCTTGGAGAATCCCAATAGTGGCACTATTGTAGCAACAAGAAATTCCCTTATTTTGAGTTCTTCATTAGTGCATTAATAGTATATTTTTTGTTACATACAATACCTCAACAATGTATGATCAAATTACAATTAATCCTATCATAATATTTTGACTTACCCTCTTTTAGAGGGAAGCTAGAGTGTGTGTCAAGCTTGCACGTCACAATTGTATCATGCAAAGTTTACCTGGGAGAATTTTTATGGATCTAAGCAGCAAGACACCTGTTGAAATTCAAGAGGCAACAATACTACAAAGTGGGAAATAGCTTTCATATTTACCTGACTTTCACATTATGGTTGGAGTCAGTTTGTTGGCAAGATGCTGGATACTCCAACTTCCTTTTTATGACTGAGTGCAAGATTGAATCCTTTGACATATTCCTCGCTCAATTTTCATTAAGTGATGGGCTTTCTCAGAAGTGCTTCACACCTATAAACTTTGCCAGAGTTGTTCTTGAGTCTTTGGAGGCAGTTATCTTTTCAAATCACACACGTACAAGAAGACGAGAAATAATATGCTTAACTAATTTGAAGTTATCTCCCAATGAATAGGGTGTTCCCATTCATAAACCTCACGACTCGCTCTACTTCTTTCTAGTGAACAACTTTGGGACTTGCCATGAATCATGAGACAATTACAACCCCATAACTATAAACTTGTTATTTAAATTTATGCCCACCATATTAGAATTTGCACAAGGAGAACTCCATTCTTGTTTCAAAATAACCTGCAATCAACTTGTACCATGCTATTTAATCTTTTCTATATTTATTCTCATCCTTGGTATGTGACATAAAGATGCAACAGGCTACTTTGCATTTTCTATAATAACACTCCTAAACAATAATAAAGTATGCCCAAATCTATCATTTCAAATTATTTATGTAGCTCACCTTTTGGTTTTTCAATTATTGAAGTTGTTACCTATATTGATGAGATCTTCTACAACTGTTACCATAGTGACAATATATGTTATAGTTCTATCTGTGTTTCTCCTTCAGTAGAGAAACAATACACTTTAGTTTCCATCTAGGGGAGATGTGTACCTAGTAGCAACCTTGGCCTGTGTGCAGATGGGTTGAATTCACATTAGACTCTATCTATTGTTTTGAAGGTGTTCCTCCTTCAACAATACTTCATCTCAGTAGATCCTTTTGGTCTGCACCTTCAGTAGATGCATGCAGCCTTGGGATACATGTTGTAGATTATAGTGTTCCTATGAGGGTGTAGCAATGATGAAAGAAGTGCATCGATTTTAGGCTTCTTGTGGTTGTTGTATGCAAGCATGCTTGTTTAGCGTTTCCCAAACTTAGATAGAGCCATATTTAGTATGCTTTTATAGTTAGACCTAAATGCTCACTTTTCTTAATTTAGGTGTTTTTCTTAGTTCGGTTTTATGCACAGATTTATCTTTAAGAAAAGTGCACAGTAGAGAAGGGTTCTATATCTTGATTAGGGGACACACTTCTAGGTAGGAGGTACTCTATTCTAGGAATCTTTTTCCATGCAGGTTAAGTGCTTTATCCGAGAATCCCAAGAGTGGCGCTATTGTAGCAATAAGAAATTCATTTGTTTTGAATTCCTCTTATCCAGATTTAAACAGGAATGCAATGAATTACAAGATAACCATAAACACAAAAATGTAGTGGAAATAATACCTCATTTCATTAATGTAAAATACTAAGATATGCTTACAAACAGAAAATGGAAATAAACAACTAGGGTGATGGTAGCTTATCTCGAAGAAGAGATGTGGTGGCTACATGCCTCTGAACTGTGTTACCAAAACCTAACCCTAGAAGATGAAACACCAAATTGTGGGCCCCATTTTGGCTAAGTTGGTACATCAACTTCCCGGGGTCATAACTTTGGCACCTGATCTTCGTTTGATGTGTAGAATAGCTTGTTAGAAAGATCTATTCGAGCACTACACCCTAGGGAAGCGAAACATAGGTCCATGGACCCATGTTGCTCCAACATTTCCCACAAAATGTCGTTTAGGGCCTCAAAACGGCTCTGGAAGTTCAGGACCCGAAAAACTGCTAAAAATAGTACATTGTGCTATAATTACAGAAACTGAAAAACTCAAAGAGATAGTTATGGGGGTCCAAGTGGGAAAGGTGGGTGACCACGAACATCCACTTGGATCATTCCTCCCCCCTTAGGAAGCAATGGTCCCCATTGCGTTGAGTTCCTCCATCTGTTGAGCTTGGTCCCTAATGAGTTGTTCTGCAATCTCGAATGTGTCTAGTAATGGTGGGAAGCATGGTCGAGGGCGGTACACATTGAACACTAGGTGCAAGCGAAGGAATGGGGGAATGTTGTGCTCCAAATCATTATTTCCCACATCTTGGTAATGGTGTAATGAGCATGTCGACATGGTTTGAGCTTTTTATCGGCTCTTGTAAGGTGTTCTTTCTGTAGATGCAACCAAACTTTGTTTCCCACCTAAAACTTGTGTGGTACCCCTGTGGGTGAGGAGAAGTTGTTCGTGTGTTCTTTAATGACTGTATCCCTTTGTTGCTCCTACTATGTGGAGGAACCCTTCGCGGGGGTCATGAATGTGGAGACGATCTTCCCCTTACTTTGGGAGCAAACCAGATAGAAAATGAATTTCCTAGTCTGGGAGATGAGCTTGCTGCCTTTCTTGGCAATGATCAAAGAGGTGGGAGTAGGTGGTGCTACCTCCGGTATCCTGTATAATGAATTACACAAAGAAATAATGACAGCACGAGGCCTTGATGCATACGCAACATGTCACCTCCACAAGTATGGCTGGCCTAATAGTACATCACAAACATCAAGAGGTATAACATCACACAATACCTCATCTGTGAAGGGCTTGATGCTGTAGGGAACGCAACATTGCTGGCGAACTCGAAGATCTCGTCCTTTTTGAAACAACACAATCCTGTACGGCTATGGTTGTGGTGTAGTTGGTATGCCCAATTGCTTCATGACCTCTGTTGAAATGAGGTTCTTCTGGCTCCCACTGTCAACAATGAATTGTAGCAGCAAACCCTTCACCCACATCTGTGACTAGAAAAGATGCTCCCCTTCCTTTGGATCTTCGGGCTCATTCTTTTGGATCTTGGTGGTGGAAATAGTGACACTGGGCTCTGCATCAATGATCAGATTCCCTTTGCCATTCCCCTTGTTGGGTTCTAACTCAAGGTCAGAACATGCATCTGATTCTAGAGCCTTCAACTATGCCACCAATGATTGCTTGGTCCGACACTCACTTTTGTTGTGAGTGGGGCTCTTATGGAACTCATACCACTTTCCTTTTTCGTTCTTCGACTCCGTGGTGTTGTTCTTTTATTGTGGCTTTGACGGGTTGTCTCAGGTCACCCCGCCTTGGCTTTGTCCTTTGGTCTTCAGATTCACAGATCCAAAGTCTCCCTTCTTCTGTTTGAACTTTTGCTCGATTTTGACAGCATATCGGTATGTTGTGCCGAGCGAGGAGATGTTTAGGAACTCCATCTCTAGCTGTGGTATTTGAGTACCAGATGCAGCTCATAATCTTTGATATCCAACTGTGTGCGAAGGGTATGAAAAATGTTTGTGAACTCCAGCACATCTTGGTCTCGTCCCTATCGCAACATGGTCCACTTTATGTATTTGTCCTCAAAGCTTTTGGTAGGGTAGTACTGCTCCTTGATGGCATCCTAGAATGAATTCCAAGTGGGTGTGGCTGAAAATAGTGAGCCCGCACTTTCATCCTTTTGCTCGTAGCACGTTTCCCACCAATCCTTGATGTGGGGGGCTGCTTTAAGAAGAGCGAAAAGAATATTTTCCCAACTCGAAAATTCATGAACAGAAAAATATTCTTTTATCAGATTTAACCATTTATCTATGGCATCTGCATCTATTTCACCTTCGAAGATGGGGATTTCAAAATTAACTTGTACCTTAGAGAGTGTGGTGTCTCCAGAGTAGCTATTGGAAGCCGATGCGTCACCTCTGGGTAGCCGCTGAAGTATCTGTGCAAATTTGTCCATCATCGCATTCCTTTGTCACTCGAGGGCTTCTTTAAGCAAGATTTTGATAGGATCTCCTACCCCTGGTATTTCTTTTCATCCGGCATGGGAGGCTATCAGGATTTGCAAGGCTGGTCTTGCAAAGGTTCGACTAGTTCAAGCCCTAACTCCTTATATCCTGACCTCATTGGGGACATGCAAATAAAAATAGAGAAAAAGTAGACCACTCTATGTTGGGCAGCAGAAGCCCCGCACAACAGTTAAGGGGCGCGAAGCCAGACATTTTGGGTAAAGTTAGGGTAAAGACTTCGCTGAAATCATGGAGTGCAAATTGTAATAGGTTGAGTCAAAGGGTAGTTCACCCGAGAATAATAAAAATTAATGTAAATAGAGTCGACCTACCCAGGGAGCACGGGCTAGGGAAGGGTATAAATAGAGCGCGGGTCTATGAGGGAAAGGTAGTTGTTTTTGGAGAAGATGAATGGTAATGGGTACTTGCAGTAGAAAAATTCAAAGCATTTGTAAGTCTAAGTCGACGGATAAGGGCAGTAAGTAGAGGCTCTGTAGTTGTGTGCACAAAGGCGTGGAAAGTCTGCAGCTGTGTGTGCGGACCCCTGCAGCTGAGTGTGCAGGGTGGATCTGAATGTATTGGTGAAGATTGTTAATAAAGATAAGTTTACCCTTAATTTTGTGTTAAATGTGACTTTGCTCTTTTTGAATTGTTATGATCTATGAATTTCTACTATTGAATACTTGTGAACTAGGTTTATTCTTGATGCACAAAAGTAACTAGAAGTAATATCAGTTGCGTAAAGACCGCTCTAACTAGATCAAAAAAGTAATAATTGATCCAATCTGTAATAAGCACAATAAGGGTAACCGAATATGTGTAACGTGAGGCTGCAGAACAGCGTGTGAACCTCACAAACCACATCTAGACATCCCAAGGGTGCAGAAACCTGGTTCCAGCACCCTCCCCTGCTACCTTGGGTGAGACCTCAGTTCGCGATCTGTGGGATGTTGCTGAAAGGGTCGGTAGCTGTGGGATTTTTTTGGCTAACTAATTCTTCCAAACTTGGGTAGGCCCCTATAAGCCAACACTCTGATACCACTAATCCAGATTTAAACAAGAAAGAAACGAATTACAGAGATAACCCTAAACACAAAGATGCAATGGAAATAATACTTCATTTCATTAATGTAAAATACTGAGATATGCTTACAAACAGAGAATGGAAATAAATAGCTAGGGCGATGGCAGCTTATCTCTGAGAAGAGATGTGGCTGCTACATGCCTCTGAACTATGTTACAATGAGGCACGAAGGCCTATTTATTTTTGAGAAATAATGGAAAACCCTTAACATCCCAAAACCTAATCCTAGAAGATGAAACGCCAAATTGTGGGCCCTGTTTTGGGTAAGTTGGTACATCAACTTCCCGGGGTCATAACTTTGGCACTCGATCTTCATTTGACATGTACAATAGCACATTAGAAAGATATATATGATCACTACAACTTTGGGAAGAGAAACATGGGTCCATGGACCCATGTTGCTCCTATATTTCCCAAAAAACGTCGTTTAGGGCCTCAAAACGGCTCCAAAAATTTAGGACCTGAAAAACTACTAAAAATAGTACATTGTGCTACAATTACGGAAACTGAAAAACTGAAAGAGACAACTATGGGGGTCCAAGTGGGATAGGTGGGTGGCCACCAACATCCACCTGGATCATCTTCATTAGTGCATTGATAGTATATTATTTATTCCATGCAATACCTCAATAGTTTATGATCAAATTAAAGTTAATATTGTCATAATGTTTTCACTTACCCTCTTTTAGAGGGAAACTAGAGTGTGTGTCAAGCTTGCATGTCACAAATGTATCATGCTGAGTTTACCTGGCACAAGTTTTGTGGATCTAAGTAGTTAGATACCTGTTGGAATTCAAGAGGCAACAATACTACAAAGTGGGAAAGAGGTTTCGCAGTTAACCTACCTTTCACATTATGGTTGGAGTCAGTTTGTTGGCAAGATGCTGGATACCCCAACTTCATTTTTATGACTAAGTGCAAGATTGAATCCTTCGACATATTCCTCACTCAATTGTCATTAAGTGATAGGTTTCCTAAGAAGTTCTTCACATCTATAAACTTTACCATAGTTGTTATTGAGTCTTTAGATGTGATTATCTTTTCAAAGCACATACGTACAAGAAGACGAGAAATAATATGCCTAACTAATTTCAAGTTATATTCTTGCAAATAGGGTGTTCCCTTCCATAAACCTGATGACTCATTCTCTTTCTTTCTAGTGAACAAATTTGGGACTTTTCATGAATTGTGAGACAATTCCAACCCCACAACTATCCATTTCTTATTTAAAGTTATACCCACTAGATTTGAACCCACACAAGGATAATTCCATTCGTGTTTCAAAAGAACCTGCAATTGACTTATACCATGCTATTTAATATTTTATGTATTTCTTCGCATCCTTGTCCTGTGACATAAAGACATAATAGGCTACCTTGCATTTTCTATACTAACACTCCTAAACAATAAGAAGGTATGCCAAAATCTGTCAATTCAAATGATTTATGCATCTCACCTTTTAGTTTTTCAATTATCGAATTTATTACCTATTCATGAGATCATCTACAACCAGGCCATAGTGACAATATCTATTAGAGTTTTATCTGTGTTGCACTAAAGGTGTTTTTTCTTCAGCAGCACTACAATAGATTGCAATTTCCATTTGGCAGAGAAGTGTACCCAGTAGCAGCTGTTGGAAATAATACTGAGAAGGGGGGGTGAATCAGTATTATCAAATCAATAAAACTTTTTCATTTCCATACTTAGATACATATATGCTACTTCAATTAAGGGAACCTGCGTGTATATGCAATTGTGTCTAATGCAACTAGCATATATCTAGAATACTTATGATTCAATTAATCCATTAAATGTTGATCTTTAGTTAGTGCATCAGAACTTCATTAACCATATGTATAGTAAGCGGGTGTAGTAAAATAGAACATATCATCACACACAAGAAGCACACATGAACACCATGATATAAGGTGGCAACCCAATGTGGGTGAAAACCACCAACTGCAAGTCATCTCTATCTTCTTTTAATAAGAAACTTCTTTTACAATAGTTCTATACTGGTGCAGTCTTATACCAGCATGTAGGCTTCTACCTGCAGAAGGCTACAACCTTCTCTCGTTCTCCAGACTCTCCAGGAAGGGAGCTACAACCCCCTTAGCTCTTGTACTAGTACATAGGTGCTAGCCTACTAAAATGCTCCAACCTTTACTCATTCTCCAGCTGCTACTGGAAGGGAGCTACAACCCCCTTTGCTCTTTGTACTAGCTGATGTACTAGCACGTAGGCGTCGGCCTACAATCTCCTTTCATCCTCCAGCGACCACATTTCATACATTTTCTGACTGGATACTCCTGAAGCACAACACTATAATCTGAAGGCCACATTTCATCCAATTTTCATACTAGACCCATCAATATCATTGAATCACACAATCAATCAACACTAGCATCATCAATCTCTGAATCACCCAATGCTGAATCACTAAAACCTTGTCAACAAAAAGCAGTCACCAGAACATAGAGCAGAACACTGAACTCTGCGACAATATTCAGAACCAACTGTATCATCAAAAATCATGCATTAAAGTACATACGCTACTTGGAAGTGCCGAACCAACGTGTATATGCAACTTCACCAAGGAAAACCAGCGTATATGACATTAATTACTTACTTATAACTTTGTTAAACTTCCTGACTTCAAACATACTTATATCATTACATATACAAGGATAATATGTATGTTAGCAACCAGATCTAGTTCATCAGATCACATAAAGATAAGTCATTCTGATCCTGATCCATTATCAATCTCATCCATCAATATTAAAGCTAAACATACTCTATCAATCGGAATATGTAGAATATTGATACCAGTAAACAGCCATTAGAACTCATCAACAGCCATAACTACCTGTAACTTCAAACATCATAGCTCAAATGGTATACGCTACTTGGACGAACCAAACCCGTGTACATAAGTGCTTTTACCAAGCCAACCCGCGTACAGATCTATAAATATTCAATCATGACTTGCAGTGATTTCAAACTTAAGTTATACCCAGTTCAGAACATTACATGCATCAGTATACAAATCTAGAACAAGCATAATCAACCATATAGAGATAGTTCATTTCAAACCATTTGATCCCGATCTATCCTTAGATCTTGTTCTCCATCAACCGGTGAGATCCCTCCTTAGCTCAGATCAAGCAATGTATCATAACCCATATCCTGCATACTAGATCTCATACTACATCACATATTCAAGTCTTTTTCAATACCTTTGCCTAATGATCTTCTTCTCCTTTTATAGTCTTAGGCCTTACTCAATACCATGGTCCAAAACCATAACAAAACAATACCATGTATCCAATACTTGGGATCAACACTTATGACGAGATACCATGGCCCAAAATCATAGGTTCAAATACCAAGGACTAAATACCACGGACCAAAAATAAGTTCTTCCACATGTACGCACTTTTCCTTGCATGAAAGTGCGTGTATACGCATAAGCGCGTTGGGAACGTCCAACCCGCGTGTATACGCGGCTTCGTCAAAGTGAACCTGCATATATATCTGTTTCTTCATTCTTGTAGTCTGATCATCAATTTCTTGCTACTGACCTGCTGCACTATGATCTATCATCTGTGTGATTTGCCATCAAGGAAAAAACTTGTCTCATAATGCCAACAATCTCCCCCTTTGGACTTGATGGCAAAGCTAACTTGTCATACTTAGAACTGTCATCTGATTCCTTTGAGTTGTCCTGCATTTGATATCTCTTCTGTAGATTCATCTAGTTATATGTAAGTGAGATGTTCTTTTACGAGAGGGTTGCCATCAAGTACAACACATGCATCATAATGCCAACAATCTCCCCCTTTGGACTTGATGGCAACAACACCAAATCACTCTCCCCCTTTGACATCAAGGGCAAAGGGCGAACCAAGATAGTCTCTTTCCTAGATAAACATTTCATTGTCCATACTCTCCCTGAGTACCTGCTGAAATCTTTGAATGAGCTCCCCCCTTGTATATGCCAAGGTGTACAACTCTGTCCAGGCTCCCTTTGAGTACATGTTGAAAACTCTGTTAAGCTAAAGAGTGTTGTTCATGCCCCCCCTGACTGTAAGAAAGGTCTGCAAAAAAAAAATGTTCTACAAGAAGAACATGACTCTATCATAACTGACCTTCCTATACTAAGGACTCATACATACATCCATCTCCCAACCAAGTGGGAATTGACTCATCTACCCAACCAAGTAGTAATACATCAAGGTTTACACATGATAACATAAGAGTATAACATCATCCATCCCAGGCATAGTGGGGAAACCAACATAGGCCGTTACATGACCTTGATAATAAAATAAATACATGACTGAAATATTTCATAATCCTTCCTATGCATAGAGGGGGTACAAATTAAATCAGAGGAGATTTTATCAAATGACTACAATAGATAGAGACACACTATTACATCATGAGTCTTGATATGACCTTTACATGAGACCAAACATCTAAATAAGACCATGATAGTCATCAGCACAATGTATGATCTGCTCCATAAGCATCTGTGAACAACATCTAGACCAGCAATCATGTTCTCCCTCTGTACCTATTCCATTTGTGCTAAATGGTCTCTGTTAGACTCTTCTCATCCTGATTTTGGCCTACTGATTTCCTTCAAATCATCATATATGTGACTGTATCCACAGAAACATGCATATATACGCGGATCCTCCTTATGAAACTCACGCATACAACCACTTCCAGATTAGTAACCTATAAATGTCCTATAACCAGGCATGATATCAACTCATCCTTTTGAACAGAATTCTGCATATGACATATAGAATCATTCACATTATATCATATGTGAAAAACATCATAGCCATTTCATCAACATCAAGATCTACATGATCCAAATATCATCACATGGTAACATTTGCATCAATCAACATATATAAGTATCAACCTATCATCATATGGGTAAGAACTCATCATCATCATATCTCCAACAATGCAACTCCATGTATCCAGCACTATGTATCTAGAGCTCAAGACAAGACTTCTTGATAACATTAACAACAATAGTCCTCGTCTATATGAGTGCCAAGAAATTATAGGAATCATGCATCATAACTGTATTATATGATCTTTATGCATATGATGATAGCAGCATATGAGTGACTCATCATCAAGCTTTGTACTTCTCCTTATCCATATGAAGATCACCATGTAAGAACCATACATGCATCATCAAAGAATCAACCACAAATCTGATCAACTATGTATTATTGACAAGTCATAACCATAGCAAGATGTATCATTAAGCCATATAAGCATCCTCACCAAGGGCTACCAACCATAATGCCAACAATGCAGCATATGCTCCCCCTGAACCTGTGCCATCTTGTTTACTATCAGATATCATCAGCAGATTGTAACCATTATCAAACATAACAAAATAATGTACTGAATCATATCAAACCCTTTTTCTGACCCTATCCCTACTACTTTTCCTTAGACTGACATATACACGACTGTGCAGTGTGAAACTCGCGTATATATGCGACTTCCTTTTATGCAACTTGTGTATGAGATTTAGGACACTGAAGTTTTACACTTTCAGCTTCCCCTGAGTCTGTTATGTCTGTATATGGTGTTGTGCCACATCTTCCTGACTAGACTTCCTTCTTCTTCCATATCTTCTAGTGTGATGATTTTTTCTCCTTTCTGTGTGGTGCCCGTACTTTGTTCCTGCATTCCTTTGCTATATGTCCAAGCTTGTTACCTGCATAACATCTTACATGTTTCATATTCCTTCTGTAGTAATCAACAGCTTTGTGACCAAACATATTCCAAGAAAAACAATATCCCTGAAAGTACCTGGAATGTGATGATCTTTCTGTGTGATGATCTTGAACCATTCTTCTTCTACATCTGGCTACAACATGTCCAAGATTATGACATACATAAGATTCAACATTATTCATCAGAGGAGTAAAATATTTTCTTTGAAGTATTTCTTTCCTTGGCTGTTGATGGGGTTTTCCTCTCATCTCTTTGTTGAGAATTTTAGATTTCTCATTATAGTTCCTTACCTTTCCTTGTGAGCTAGATTCAACTTTAGCAGATTCATAAAAACCAAGACCAGTTTTGATAGCAGGAGACCTTTGGCTACTAAGAATATCATCCAAAATTTTAGTACTGTCTTGAAATCATAAGAGCTTATCCTTTTCTTCTAATTTATCATTTAGAATATTTACCTCAATCTGAAGATGCTCTTCCTTTTCACGATATTGCTTCTTTATGTTCTCCTCAGATTTCCTTCCTTCTTCCAACTAATGTCTTAATTCAAGAACTTCATTCTCTTGTTTTTCAATAGCTTGGCGTAGTCCTTTATTCTTCTTCTTTGATTCTTCAAGATCTTCCTTTAGCGAGCAGATTGTAGCTTCAAGCCTTTCATAATAACTGGATCTATCTCTGAGTTTCTTGATGATTGTGCTCCTTTCATTGACTTCATTTCTTAATGATGTCACTTCATCCTGCAACTTTTCACATTTTTCCTTGAATAACTTCCTTACCTTATTTCCCTCCTCTAGTTGAGCTTTTAGTTTGGTAGATTCTTCTTTGAAGGCACATTCCTTCTTGCTCAACAGATCTTGTTGATCTCTAATTCTATCTGTAAGCCTTTTAAATTCTGCCTCTATTTTATATCTTTTTTGTTCACCCATAAGCGCAAATTCAATTGTTTCGCTATCACTTTCATCATCTTTAAGACGATAAATAGATGTGTCACCAGAGGATAAAAAATTCATACCTGATAGATCTTGTTCATCTTCATTCTGAAGTGATTTTGAACCTGATGTGCTTCTTCCACATATTCCCCAATCCATACACCCACTGTCATAGTTCTTCTGAGATGTCTTCTTCTCTTAGGTGCTTTCTTCTTAAGCTTCTTTCCCATAGTTCCACGGATCTCCTTCAAGTGATCAAGCTTCTACCAAAGGACCTGATCTGATGCCAAATTGTTGGAAATAAATACTGAGAAGGGGGGGGGGGGGGTGGAATCAGTATTATCAAATCAATAAAACTTTTTCATTTCCATACTTACATACATATACGCTACTTCAATTAAGGGAACCTGCGTGTATACGCAACTGTGTCTAATGCAACTAGCGTATATCCAGAATACTTATGATTCAGTTAATCCATTAAATATTGATCTTCAGTTATTGCATCAGAACTTCATTAACCATATGTACAGTAAGCAGGTGCAGTAAAATAGAACAAATAATCACACACAATAAGCACACATGAACACCATGATATAAGGTGGAAACCAAATGTGGGTGAAAACCACTTGTTGAAAGTCATCTTTATCTTCTTTTAATAAGAAACTTCTTTTACAATAGTTTTGTACTGGTGCAATTTTATACCAGTACGCAGGCTTCTACCTGCAGAAGGCTACAACCTTCTCTCGTTCTCCAGACTCTCCAGGAAGGGAGCTACAACCCCATTAGCTCTTGTACTAGTACGTAGGTGCTAGCCTACTGAAATTCTCTAACCTTTACTCATTCTCCAGCTGCTACTGGAAGGGAGCTACCACCGCCTTTGCTCTTTGTACTAGTTGATGTACTAGTACGTAGGCGCTGGCCTACAATCTCCTTTCATCCTCCAGGGACCACATTTCATACATTTTCTGAATGGATACTCCTAAAGTACAACACTATAATATGAAGGCCACATTTCATCCAATTTTCATACTGGACCCATCAATATCATTGAATCACACAATCAATCAACACTAGCATCATCAATCTCTGAATCACCCAATACCGAATCACTGAAACCTTGTCAACAAAAAGCAATCACCGGAACACAGAGTAGAACACTGAACTTTGCAACAATATTTATAACCAACTGTATCATCAAAAATCATGCATTAAAGTGCATACGCTACTTGGAAGTGCTAAACCAGCGTGTATACGCAACTTCACCAAGGCGAACCAGCGTATATGACATTAATTACTTACTTATAACTTTGTTAAACTTCCTGACTTCAAACATACTCAGATCATTACATATACAAGGATAATATGTATGTTAGCAACCAGATCTAGTTCATCAGATCACATAAAGATAAGTTATTCTGATCCTTATCCATTATCGATCTCATCCATCAATACTAAAGCTAAACATACTCTATCAATCTAAATATGCAGAATACTGATACCAGTAAACAGTCATCAGAACTCATTAATAGCCAGAACTACCTGTAACTTCAAACATCATAGCTCAAATGGTATACACTACTTGGATGAACCAAACCCGCGTACATACAAGCTTTTGCCAAAGCCAACCCGCGTACAGATCTATAAATATTCAATCATGACTTGCAGCGATTTCAAACTTAAGTTATACCCAGTTCAGAACATTACATGCGTCAGTATACAGTACTAGAACAAGCATAATCAAACATATAGAGATAGTTCATTTCAAACCATTTGAACCCGATCTATCCTTAGATCTTGTTCTCCATCAACTAGTAAGATCCCTCCTTAGTTCAGATCAAGAAATATATCATAACCCATATCCTGCATACTGGATCTCATACTACATCAGATATTCAAGTCTTTTTCCATACCTTTGCGTAATGATCTTCTTCTCCTTTTATAGTCTTAGGCCTTACTCAATACCATGGTCCAAAACCATAACAAAACAATACCATGGACCCAATACTTGGGATCAACACTTATGACGAGATACCATGGCCCAAAATCATAGGTTCAAATACCAAGGACTAAATATCACGGACCAAAAATAAGTTCTCCCACATGTACGCGCTTTTCCTTGCATGAAAGTGCGTGTATATGCATACGCGCCTTGGGAACATCCAACTCGCGTGTATATGCGGCTTCGTCAAAGTGAAACCTGCGTATATATCATTTTATTCATTCTTGTAGTTTGATCATCAATTCCTTGCTACTGACCTATTGCACTATGGTCTATCATCTGTGTGATTTGCCATTAAGGACAACACTTGTCTCATAATGCTAACAATCTCCCCCTTTGGACTTGATGGCAAAGCTAACTTGTCATACTTAGAAATGTCATCTGATTCCTTTGAGCTGTCCTACATTTGATATCCCTTCTGTAGATTCTTAGAAATGTCACCTGATTCCTTTGAGCTGTCTTGCATTTGATATCCCTTCTGTAGATTCATCTATTTATATGTAAGTGAGATTTTCTTCTACGAGAGGGTTGCCATCAAGTACAACACATGCATCATAATGCCAACAACAGCCTTGGTCTGTGTGAAAATGGATTGAATTCATAGTATACTTTATCTATTGTTTTAAAGTTGTTTCTCCTTCAATAGTGCTTCATCTCAGTAGATCCTTTCAATCTACTCCTTTAGCGGATGCATACATCCTTGGGGTACATGCTATTTCCAGTTTTGTTGTGAGGGTATAGAAATGATGAAAGAATTGCATCGATTTTAGGCATCTTATGGTTGTTTTATGCAAGCATTCTTGTCTAGTGTTTCCAAAACTTATATAGAGCTATATTTAGTATACTTTTAAAGTTTTACTTAGATGTCCACTTTTCTTAATTTAGGTGTTTTTATTAGTACTATTTTATGTACAGAATTATCTTTAAGAAAAATGCAAAGTAGAGAAGGGTTTTATATTTTGAGTAGGGGACACTCTTCTAGGTAGGAGGTACTCTATTCTAGGGAGCTTATGTCATGCATGTTAGGTGTTTTATCCTAGACAGAGCTCAAAGTCCCTGCCTCCTTGAAAAAGTCCCTATCAGAGAAGACACAGGTGGACAGAGTTCCAAGTCCCCAAATTTTCCAAAAACCCACCTGAGCCTAGCTATCTAGCCTAAAATCATTTACATTCTAGTCATCTCTTGGTTGTGATTTCATGGAGAGAGCCCTCTCTAGTTTGGTATACCAAACTAAATGCTTGGTCTATGGTTACCTCCATTGATCTCCTCATCAGCCTGGAAAATTACGGAGGATAACAAAGGGCATGACAACTAGGGAGTGCCAAGGTGTTCTAATGAATGTAAGGTTCCCAAGTCATGGAAAAATGTAATGCTAGTTGAGGTCATGACTGCCAACGTGTGTTAGGGAATTCTCGAGCATGCTAACATGTGCCAGATAATACTAAGACATGTCAAACAATATAACATGTTCCAAGTGCTAAGGCATGCCCAGATGTACAAGGGTTCCAAGTCCATGCCTCCTCTTCTTCCATATGCTATCCACTTATGACATTTCCTTTGCAATATTTGGTGCATTTTCTAGTTATAGGTCATTTATAGGTTATAAATGTCTTTAGAGTTTCACTTCTAATTAAGTATTCAACTGAACATATTGATTCTCTTATACAAAACTATTTTTCCCTCTACCCACTTTTCATAACTTCAATAACCATTAAGTAGGGACCTGCAGCTTCAATGTTGCTTTACTTGTTTAGTAAAATATTATGAAGACTTTAATTTATTGAAAGTTGTAGAATTTACAATTTATGAAGTTTCAAGGTCTACTTTTTAGAAGTATAATTCTTTAGAGGGTGCTAGCTCAATGGAAAAGCACCTTCTTTACAAGCAGGAGGTTGGTGGTTCGATTCCATCGTGCCTTGACATCCATATGGAATGGCGACGATTGATTTTTGGAAACGGAGGCTCTTTTAGCCATCACCAATGAGATTTGGTGACATTTTTTGATCCTCACCAAAAATATGAAATGGTGACAGTCAACAAATGCCATCATATATATGCATCAATAGTGACGACCCTCAAAGGTCCGTAACCATAAATCATTGATGTTGATATGAAATGGTGACAGTCGTTCTCTATCATTATAGTAATTATTCGTGATGGACCTTGAATGTCACCACAACACCTATACTTCTATCAATGCAGCTTTTGGTGACGATCAACGAACATCACCATATATATGCACAAATAGTGACGGCCATTAAAGATCCATCACAATAAATCATTATTGTTCATATGAAATGGTGACTGTCACTATCCGTCATTATAATCAATATTCGTGACGGGCCTTGAATGCCACCATAACACCTATACTTTTCGCAATGCCACCTTTGGTGATGTTCAGTTTTTGGTGACCGAGGCTATGGTTTGTCACCATTGCTCATGTGCAGTGCTGACGGTCACTATCCATCATTATAAATCATTATTGGTGATGAAATTTGAATGTCACTACAACACCTATACTTTTGGTGATGCCACATTTGGTGACGTTCAATTTTTGGTGACGAAGGCTATGGTCCATCACCATTGCTCATATGAAATGGTGACAGTCGCTATCCGTCATTATAAATCATTATTGGGGATGGACTTTGTATGTCACTAAAACACCTATACTTTTTGTGATGCCACATTTGGTGACGTTCTGTTTTTGGTGACAAATGCTCTTTTGACCATCACCAATGAGCTTATGGTGACATTTTTTGACCCGAACCAATGTCCTTTTTTCTTGTTGTGTATACATTGGGTGTAGGAGTATATATTTTGTTGTACACTAGGTGTGGGTGTATGTATTGTGTAGTGTTGTATGTCATACATGGGTGTATGGATGTGATGTACATTGTGTGTATGTGTATGTGATTGAAGAGGAGCAAAGGCACTAGGTGCTTGCCAAGTGTGGAAATTGATCTAGTGTGTGTAAGGAAAGGACAAAGAACATAGGTTGAAGCAAAGGACCAACTAAAGGATAAGTATCAATATTTTATTTTAGTTTAACTATGCATATGGCTCTGATTTTGATGGTTACATGTGATCTATGATTTCCATTTATGATGGTTACAAGTGATCTATAATTTTGATTATGATGGTTATGTTTTGAGTTAACCAGATGTGATATGTTTATACATGATGATTTGATCAAACAACTAGTTTGACTTGTTGTGACAGCAAATAAATAGAATTAATTGTACATTATTGATGGGCCACCAATGAGGTATGAATTGAATTTATTTGAATTCATTTTGGATCTAATGGAAATTATGTGGTTGGTATAGGAAAGCATGGAAAATGCCTGGGTTGGGTGGTTGAAACTAACTGCAAGAATTAACAACAACAACAAAATGAATTGGAACATGCACCTGTATGATGGTAAAAAACTTCAGGAGTAGGGCTGTTGTGGGACACTAGTAACCAATAGTGTCCATTGATTAACATGAGCATGCTATGAATTCTATGATGGTTTTAAGGCAGGGATATGCCTCAGTTTGGGACTTCCAATCTGAGGAAACCTTACCAAGGGAGGGGTCGCCCAATGAACTATGTAGTAGAGAAGGGGATGCCCATAGAATTTGCAAGATATGTGACTGAATGGAAGGGGGTGATCAGATTGCCAAGGGACTATGTAGTAGAGAAGGAAAGGTCAAGGATAGATTTGTTTTTGTCATTAGCATTGCCAAATGGAATCATATGAACATTGGGAATATGAACTAGAATAATGAGTCGATAATTGTTCACTGGGAGAACAAGTAGCGTAGGATTATAGTTATGGACATTGGATTTTGACTTTGGAGGTGGAATCTAGACTTCTTGGGAAGGAGGTGAATCTTGGTACTACTTTGAGGGTGGATGTGTGAGCCTCTGAGTTCCCTTTTTGATTGATGAAGGCATCATATATTTTTATTTTTTGGTTGAGAAAATGTGCATATGTGCATATGGGTATATTATTGTAAATATTATATCAAGCTAGATTTATAAAGCTCCATAGGCAATATGTTTATCTATTGGTTGAAGAAAACGTGCATAAGTATATGTGGTTGTTATTGTAAATACCGTAATGAGTTGTGTTATAAAATTTCAATAAGCGGTATGTTTGTCATGTTTTCAACAAGATGTCATTGTAAATACTATAATGAGCTATGTTATTAAGCTCCGTAGGCAGTATGCTTTGTTTTCAATGCCTCGGTGGTTTTAGGTGTCAATGAACACCAAGGATGGTGTTCCCCTAAGGAGGAGGGGCTTGTAATAGCCCCGGGTTGAAAATCCATGTAATTAAGGTACGAAAGGAAAAATAATAACCAAGGTTATGGGACATGAATTCCAAGTTGAGTATTGGAGAAAATCATGGTGATGAGGATCACTTATGATTAATTAATCGATATGGAAATTGACAAATGCAATGGGAAAAGGATTTAAAAGACATGAGGCATTTATTGGCATTTTATTTATGAAAATAATGGAAAATAGGAGAAAAGGAAGGTGAAAGGTCATAGGTTGCAAGTGAGGAGGAAAATGAAGGTAAAAATGGAAATTGAAGAAAATAGAGGCCTCATTAATAAAAAGGCTTATGAGCATCAATTCACAACTTTTGGCAATTTTATGGTGAAGCACTCTCTGTCTATTCTCTCTCTCATACTCTTACCCACTTAAATTATTCTTAGAGCACTTTTCCATAGATTGGATTTGGAGAAAGAAAGGAAATGAAAGAATCAAAGTGCAAGGGTATAGTAGGATCAATAGCTACAACAGATTTTCTTTGCAAGTATCATGTTGCATGCATGATTTCCTTGCTAGTTTTTTCATGCAATTTTATATGCATGTGTTTATTTGGTTATGATTTGTCATTGGCAAGGAGGATTTCCTAGATTGAAACTGGTTTTTCCTAGCCTTTCCATTTCTTGGATAGCCACGATGTTGTGTGGTTTTCCCTTTTGTTTTTGATTGGTGCTCATGTTCCTTATGGTTGCAGGTTGAGTTATTAGTTACTCAAACCTTGGTTGGAAAAACACTCTAGAATACCTGTAACAACTTTGGTTGAGTTACTAGCCCTAGAAACCTTGGTTTGACAAATGTTCTAGAGTGCTTGGTGGGTTGAGTTACTAGCACTGGAAGTCGGGGTGGAACAAATTTTCTAGAGCCCTAGACAACTTGGATAGAGACCTATCTGGTGGTGGCTAGTGATGTCTAACTGTGAGGTGGCATCACTAGTTGAGGATTTAGGTGGCATGTCCTCTGGAAGCCCTGGTTTGGTTTTCTGGGTTTTTTCCATGAGATCTGTCATTCATTCTTGGAATATGGCACGAGTGTGATTGTTTTAAAGAAATATTTGGTTCAACCCAATCTATGGTCGAGTGGTACGTGGAAGTCCTTGACTTGGTTG
Organism: Pinus taeda; assembly: GCA_000404065.3. Classification (NCBI taxonomy): domain Eukaryota; kingdom Viridiplantae; phylum Streptophyta; class Pinopsida; order Pinales; family Pinaceae; genus Pinus; species Pinus taeda. The sequence goes on from APFE030124076.1 coordinate 47,331, forward strand.
GATTTTAAATATCTTAATAACATCTCTTTTCTCTTGTGTTATATGTGTAAATGCACTTGTTATTATGTGGCTATGATGGTTGTTCTATTATTTTTGTTTATCTAGTTATATTCTAGTTATAAGCATGGTTTATGACAGACTTGAGTTATGGTTGTCATCATGTTTTAGTTAGTAAATGAAATGTTAATGAATGCATGACCCAATAGATGATAATGAAACTATTATGAGAGGGCATCAAAACTTCTTGAAAATTATCAAATAAGTATGAGCTCCCTATGTTCATATATGTATTGATGACCTATACATTACATGTTCATAATGTGTTTGACAAAATTTATGTTGTAGTTAGGCCTAGTTAAGTCAATTTATTGTCTAAGTTTTATATGGAAGGCTTTGTTCATATGTCATTTATCATTCCTGAGAGGTTCATTAAGTTTTGGGCAATTTTCTATAGACTAACCCTGAAAAAGTGGCTTAAATCGCGCAATCACTAGCACAAAATTGGGTAATCCAGCAAGATCCAGCAGGATTGATCCAGGAGGATCTAGGAGGATTGATCCAGGTGGATATCCAAAAAGTACCAATGGCATGGTAAAATGGCTCAAACCTCAAGGTGGTCAAATATTGATAAACTTAGCTTCAAATCAAAGTGCTCATCATCCTAATTCCAACAGTGAAAATGGAACTCAAATCCGAGCTCATATGAAGAAGTTAGGGCAAGTCAAAATTCAAGTTTGACTTGGACAGGTTGTAGGAGAAGATGACGTGGCATAACTCTCAGTGAATGGGGAAGTGCCAAGTCATAGGCTACCATTGGCCTCGCATTTCATAGATTGCAAAAGTGATAGGTTCGTGAATCGTCCCCCAATATTACCAGGTTGTGACGCGAAAATCGCAACCGCAAATCGCAAGGAACGATGGTTGTAAATAGGTCCCCGAGCAGGGAAGGGGGGCAATGCAATAAATCACATGTCACACATTGCAAGGTGCAGTGGTACAGAACTGTTTCCTAGCAGGATCATGTTGCAATTTCGATACCATAATCACATATCGCACAGTGAAAAGTCTTGTTATATATGTACCCCCTAGCTCCGTCGATTGTGATATGTGATGGATCCTAGATGCGATACAGTTATGGATTTCAATTGATAGTTCTGTTGGGTCCATAGTTTTTCACATCACACCGTGCAGTTTCAGTTATGGAGAATCATCATGGTTCCTCTGACTACAATTTGCAATGGGATATCAGTGTCGATAAACTATGGCCATCGATGATAAAGCTGCCAGGTTCAGGGAATACACTGATTCTTTGTATTATTCTGTCGGGTTGAGGTTTAAAGTGAAACATTTTGTTTGAAATATTCGATGAATATCTTTCCATTTATGGTATGTTTGTTACCTGCATACTATTCGAGGCCCGAGAATATCTATTTGAAACAGCCTGCTTTCCTAAACTTGTCATTTGATGAAACTGCCCAATTTATGAAAGTATTTGCCCACCAGAATATAAAAGGGGTTATCCACACAGTGAGAGGGGGGAGTAGCAGAAAGTAGTAGAGAGGGGCATAGGTTTACAGAGAATATTAGTTACACCTACTCCTGGCAGGTGGCCGGAATCGTTTCCTAAAAAATCAGAAGGTTTCAAGAAGGGGCGGAAAGCCCGATTATCGAATTTGATGTTCGCAGAGGCGATTCTACATGATTTTTCGCCCGGAAATCAGTGGTGTTGTCTATCTCTAGAATTTGGCTTTCCATTTGTCATCTACCTTCCATATTGGAGGTATAAGGGTGTTATGTAAAATCTGCTTGTACTTCTCTCTTTTCATGCCATTTAATGAATGAAGGCCTCCCCACTATTGAGCAGGGCCCGGATATGTAGTCCAAATTGGATGAACTTTGTAATTGATTCTCTATGTCTTGATCTCATGCATGATTACATCTCTTTTATCTTCATTTTATATTCTTATTTTCCATGGCTTTTAAGTGCTCTGTTATATTTAATTTTGATGCATCTATAACAAAAAAATCTTGGATCACTAGGTGAAATAGTTTGCAGTCACATGCAGGCCTTGTTGTGGGAGAGACTGGAGGGTTACAGTTGCATGGAGGGCTTTTCATCAGAGTGAGTAGGGGTTTAGTTTAGTTAAAAAGCAATTTAACTTAGGGGTTTTCAACCTGGAGTGTTTTGTTATCTCGTGGGGGTCTTGTAGCTCTTGAGGAAGACCAGTTTGGTTTTGTTTCATCGATTCCACTTCCTTAATTGTACCTAGGAGGTTGATTCATATCATAGTAAGTCTTAGTCACATATTTACCCTGGAGGACTGGTAAGCTTGGGTAAGTTTCGGATGAGGGTGTTACACAATCAAAGTTCTATGACTCCAAGGCCTTCATAACAGTGTTAAAGAGTGTGGAGGAGCCCTTGGCACATAGCCAAAGTTGGTTCAAATATCAATCTCATCGACAAGACTGGTGTAGCCTCTAAGTGATAGCTCCAGGCAGATGTGGTAGTAGTAGGTTGGACCACAAGTGGAGCCCATCGAGTAGGCTTACCCTGACGGATACACCCCGGTGGAATGTGTTGGTGCCCAATTCTAACAACCAGGAGGATAGATCCGGGGCATGAAAGCTAAGAGTTGTCCAATGGGGATTGAGCAGGTGGAGCCCACTTGGTGGTAGTATATTGGCAGGTGCACCCAGGAGGTTCGTTTGGAGAAGCACATGGCTGAGTGTTGGGAGGTTCGTTTGGAGAAGCACATGGCTGAGTGTTTAGGGAAACGACATTGGTGCAGCTAAGACAACTGATTGATGAAAAAGAAGAAGGAGGAGGGCCATTTTTACAACTTAGCCTGCGAGGGCTAGCCTGGAGGAATAACAAAATAGGCATACGTAAAATGTCGGCCCAATAGAAAAACAATGAAAGGATTAGTAAGCCTAAAAAAAAATAACGAAGGATTTCATCGGAAAACAAGGTCTCCTCCAAGAGGACAGGCGATGACACACGATCGAACGAAGATTACGTCAGGTTGTGACATCAGTATGGAAACATGGCAAGCATATTCAAGATTTTTGAGCACCCAAAGGGCATATTTCTGGTGACACATGTCACCACTCAGAGGTCGACATGTGGTTGGTGTGTCATCATTGTGATGTCATCATGGAGGTATGACCATGACAGTTAAGAAAAAGGTGTAAATGGAAAGCGTCAAGAGAGGATTGCTATGACATGTTGGAAAGCTAATAGATTGGTAGCTAATCAGAAAGGTGCCAGGAGGTGTTGGTGAAATTATATGTGTTATATTTCCAACATTAAATTATCAATCTAGGGCTCATAAGCTTTGACTAACAACCGCAGGTAATGCAGGATCAGAACATCTAACCTAAATTAATGTCATGAAATCTAAAATTGATTCCTAAATTAACTATGAAATTTCTATTCCTAAATTAAGTACAGAATACAAATCATTGAACAATTTTAATCTCAATCTAAGTAAAGTAAATCTTAATTTCAATCAAAACTTAATTTCAATGCAAGAAAAACTTAATTGCAATCCAAGCAATAAAAGTTATTTAATCTAAGTAATATAAATCTTAAATCACACAAAACTAATTACTATTCAAAACAATATCAAGCTTATGCTAATCTCAATCCAGAAAAAATTGATTCCAATCCAAGCAATTCTAAGCTAATGAAAATAAACAATCCAAACAAGAAGGAATCTAATCCCCAGGTGCATAAAACAAACCAACAAGAACTCAACTAATTTCTTGATCTTATGTAGCTCTCACCTTCAATTCTAAAAGGCTTCAGAAGATATTAAATGACATTTTGGAATTAATATTTTTATGCTACTTAAATTATCACACTCAGATTTAAAAATCAAAGAATAAAGTTTATTTCTAATTTAAAATTGTTGCAAATAAACTTAGAAAATCATTCCCACGGAAAAACATTCACTTACAGTTTTCAATCCAATCTCATTATGATTATACTAAACTTTAGAATTAAGATGCAATCTCAATCGACAACCAATATCTTGTTTTTCTACTCTTGAGTATTCTTCATACAAGCATGATGTTACAAAATTTGATATAAAATGGAAAATGTACAAGGCATAAAATTAATTTTGTTTTCGAACTTATAACATGGTGCTCTATATCTTTTCAAATTGAAACACACCTTTAAATGTTCTAAATTATGAAAGAATATCAAAGAAACCACTCATGCATCAGAAGTCATCGATCAACATAATCATTGTTCATTTACAATGGTTTAAAAAGAAGATACATATCATTTTGTTTAGATTCAAGAAATAGAGTAAAAGCTTAGGTACAGAATACAGGAAATCTGAAATCTATTTAGGAAACAACTTCAAAACGAAATGTAAAGGTACAAATTTCAGCAAACATTCTTCCTACAGTCTATATCAATTGCAGGACTTTCTTTTAGGTGGTGGTGGGCCCTTGCCACTCCCGGAGCAAGTCTAGATTAATGTAATGTTCATAAGAATAATTTTTTTTTTATCATAATACTCACATAAAATTCAAATGCTGAATGGAAATTATATTAAGGATCAGGATTCAAATGGAAAATACATCATCATCAAATGTCTACTTATGAAATCAAACTCTCGTGCAACATTCAAACTCCTGTACAGAAAATCCATGCAAATTCGTATCCTCTCCCCCATTTACAAAGTCATTGGGATTTAAAAGGTGTAACTGATGGTTATAACAAATTGGCTAAGTGGTGTAAGGATCAGATCGAAGTTGTGTATAATAGAAAATCAGGTTGAGGTTAAGCCAAAAAAAAAAATTCTAGAACATGCAACCAACTCGCCCAATCGTGGCTGATCCGCATCGTTGACCCAAAACCGTTCAGTGATTATATACTTACGCAAATAATTCTGGCACTAATTATGTAGTTAAGAATTGTGTCGACCCTAACTTTTTGTGGTGATGAATTTTGACAAACAGTTTTGTGGTTACCTGAATGAGGGTATTTTGAACAAGATCCGAGTCTCAGAATCTTGAGATTCTTCTTCATTTGAGAAAAAAGTTTAGATTTTCACCTACAAGAGTGTATTTCATACTTAACATGTAGCAACTAGTTTAATTGAATAATGAAGAATTTCTATAATGGATTCCTGTGGTAAATGAAATTTGAAAAACCATCATTGGAAAATCATGAAAAAATTATCTCTATTCATATAAAATTCAAGAGAACTAATGATAATCAACCATGAAGTGTAGGATATGTATTGGTGGTATGTTGTGGAATTATGGTACGAAATGAGTTAAAATATAGGAATTTAGGTTATGAACAGTGATATTATACGATGGAAAAATGGGAATATTTAAGTCTCAACATCCCCCCATGCCTATGGATTTCCATGTCCTCATGAAAACAAATCCCTTGCTCATTGACATATTCTTAACATTGCTTTTTAGATGTTGGTTCTTGTGGAGCAACATTCTTCACATTAACATATCATAATAGTTTATTGAGCAATAAAAATTGAGGACAATAAAGGGATGGATGAGGAAGAGATGATGGATGAAATGAGGTGGTGATGGAGATGGTAGGTATGTGAATAGGTGCTTGTCTACTCTATCATCGTAAGGCTAATGTTTATATGTGGTTTCCTTTATCATGTCATGGCAGGAATGACTTCATACTACAAATACAATGATTTTTATCATGGAAGGAGAAGACACTATATAGACTGCCTTAATTAATGCACCATAAGGTTTTTTATTTTAACATGGTCTTATAATAAGAGCATAAGCCTTTTTATTATAGGTAGTGAATGGAAGGAAAATAGAAGGATAATGATTTATGAAAGATGAAATGCATGGAATGAGAAGTGGTGAATCATTAAGTTTCTTAAACTTTCTAATCAATTAGAGAATCTTAAGCCAAATTTACCTCAAGTTTTACCTTTATCTTTTATGTGCTTGGTGTTTCAAGATGAGGTGGAATATGGACTTGCAAGAGTTGATGTGACTGTTGATCTGATCTAGCTGAAGAAGGCTGAAGGATGAACTTAAGGTCCCCTTCTAGCTCATGCCCGAGGAGTTGTATGTCGCCAAAAAACTGAAGAAAGGTGATTGTTGCTTCAAATGATTGGATAAGTTTCTATATGGTAGCCTTTACTGAGATAAATATACTACTACAAATGAAAATGGAAATGTTGATACAAAGATCCAAACTACTCTAAACCTGTTTTGAGACCACAAAACCATATAGACTTCAACTGCTTCACACCCATGTGCAATCTTGCATATGTGAATAAATGGTGTCAATTTCGAACATAAGAAATTAGGAAACAACTTCAAAACGAAATGTAAATGTACAAAGTTCAGCAAACATTCTTCCTACAGTCTATATCAATTACAGGACTTTCTTTTAGGTGGTGGTGGGCCCTTGCCACTCCCAGAGCAAGTCTAGATTAATGTAATGTTCTTAAGAATAATTTTTTTTATCATAATACTCACATAAAATTCAAATGCTAAATGGAAATTATATTAAGGATCAGGATTCAAATGGAAAATAAATCATCATCAAATGTCTACTTATGAATTCAAACTCCCGTGCAACATTCAGACTCCTGTACAGAAAAACCATGCAGATTCATATCCTCTGCCCCATTTACAAATCCATTGGGATTTAAAGGGTGTAGATGATGGTTATAAAAAATTGGCTAAGTGGAGTAACGATCAGATCGAAGTTGTGTATAATAGAAAATCAGGTTGAGGTTAAGCCAAAAAAAAATCTTCTAGAACATGCAACCAACTGGCCCAATCATGGCTGACCCACATCGCTGACCCGAAACTATTCAGTGATTATATACTTATGCAAAGAATTCTGGCACTGATTATGTAGTTAAGAATTGTGTCGACCCTAACTTTTTTGTGGTGATGAATTTTGACAAACAGTTTCGTGGTTACCTGAATGAGGGCATTTTGAACAAGATCCGAGTCTCGAAATCTTGAGATTCTTCTTCATTTGAGCAAAAAGTTTAGATTTTCACCTACAAGAGTGTATTTCATACTTAACATGTAGCAACTAGTTTAATTGAATAATGAAGAATTTCTGTAATGGATTTTTGTGGTAAATGAACTTTGAAAAACCATCATTAGCAAATCATGAAAAAATTATCTCTATTCATATAAAATTCAAGAGAACTAATGATAATCAACCATGAAGTGTAGGATATGTATTGGCGGTATGTTGTGGAATTATGGTACGAAATGAGTTAAAATATAGGAATTTAGGTTATGAACAGTGATATTATACGATGGAAAAATGGGCATATTTAAGTCTCAACATCCCCCCATGCCTATGGATTTCCATGTCCTAATGAAAAAAAATCCCTTGCTCATTGACGTATTCTTAATGTTGTTTTTTAGATGTTGGTTCTTGTGGAGCAACATTCTTCACATTAACATATCATAATAGTTTATTGAGAAATAAAAATTGAGGAAAATAAAGGGATGGATGAGGAGGAGATGATGGATGAAATGAGGTAGTGATGGAGATGGTAGGTATGTGAATAGGTGCTTGTCTACTCTATCATCATAAGGCCAATGTTTATATGTGGTTTCGATTATCATTTCATGGCAGGAATGACTTCATCCTACAAATACAATGATTTTTATCATGGAAGGAGAAGACACTATATAGACTGCCTTAATTAATGCACCATAAGGATTTTTATTTTAACATGGTATTGTAATAAGAGCATAAGCCTTTTTATTATAGGTGGTGAATGGAAGGCAAATAGAAGGATAATGATTTATGAAAGATGAAATTCATGGAATGAGAAGTGGTGAATCATTAAGTTTCTTAAACTTTCTAATCAATTAGAGAATCTTAAGCCAAATTTACCTCAAGTTTTACCTTTATCTTTTATGTGCTTGGTGTTGCAAGATGAGGTGGAATATGTACTTGCAGGATTTGATGTGACTATTGATCTGATCTGCTGAAGAAGGCTAAAGGATGAACTGAAGGTTCCATTCTAGCTCATGCCTAAGGAGTTGTATGTCCCCAAAAAACTGAAGAAAGGTGACTGTTGCTTCAAATGATTGGCTAAGTTGCTATATGGTAGCCTTTACTAAGATAAATATACTGCTACAAATGAAAATGGAAATGTTGATACAAAGATCCAAACTGCTCTGAACCTGTGTTGAGACCACAAAACCATATAGACTTCAACTGCTTCACACCCATGTGCAATTTGGCATATGTGAATAAATGGTGTCAATTTCGAACATAAGAAAGAATCATTAGATTACTGACCATTGACGATGTCATTAACCAATGTGAGATATCCCACCTTTGATGTCAATGGGAATCAAGGCACGTACATTCTACTAGCCATGAATGGATTTGTCGAAGTTGAATGGACTACAGAATTAGTACACCAAGAAAAATTAATTTATTTCCTTAATATATCACAAGGATACCTTCCATTAAGGCATGCAGGCTCAATGGTACCTTATCTAACCCTAACCTTGATCCCAAATATTGTGTTGATGTCAATGGGACAAGGCTTGTTGGTAGGTGGGCCTTAAGTGATCCCACATCAACCAAGTTGATTATAAACATAATGACGTGAAAGATACATGATTTCAAGAACTCAGACAAATTTACAATATTTATTGGCAACCTCACCCGCCAGTTACCTAGTTTTCAAGCAAACTCCATGCCTAGTTGTGCCCAACAAGCTGGTTTTCACAAAAGGACTTATTTTTCTCTTTCCTGTTTTCATTTATTTATTTACAATACTAACTTTCCTAGTATATTTGACAAAATATGTCCTCCTTAAAGTGAAATAAAATTTCCAATGAAGCCACGTGTGGATCAGGTACAAGGATATATTCATGGTCAGATTTAACATACACAATTTAGAATGTACATGAACATGAAAAATCAACAGTTTTGAAAGCTGTGATACAAAGAGTGGTACTTTGACTGAATTGTGATATGAAACCAATGCTCAATGTAATATTGATGGTATTGGATAATTGGTTTCTGAAATACATACAAGATTTTCTACTGGGCATGGTGAAATTTCTTCGATCTCAGGTTCTACTGGATGCTCCCCATCATATTTTCTACATTATTTCTCGATCTCCTTGGTAGATAGGCAAGAGGAATCAAGGGATACTTCCAAATCCTTTTCTAGATGTGGAGACATAGATAATTTCCTAAATGCGGTATGGATGAACTCTTCCTGAGAAGCAGATATCCCAACTATTGTTAGGATTTGAGAAATTGCTTTGAGGGACATTCTTCAAGCTTCTCTATAATTCTTGAATTTCTCCTACTGGTTGATGATCTATGTCTCTCAACATGCATTACTACTTGGGGTTCTTACAACACCCCAAAACTGTTTTGTCTTTAAAGAGCTTGAATTTTAATCTAAATGAATAAAAACTGCTAATTGCAATAAAAATTTAAAAAACTTGAACTCCTCACTTAATTGGACAGCTAGACTTCAGAGCGATCCCAAACCAAATTGGATGCATGGCTCTTCACTCATGTCTTACCATCTTCTCACCCGTCTAATTGTTCTAGAACTAGGATCACAAAACAAAAATCTTGTGAAATAATCTATGCTCTAATCCCTTTAGCACCTCCCTGACAACGATGCCAAAAATGTATGGGAAATTATATCTATTATAATTCCAAAATTAAATTATCAATTTGGGGCTCGTAATATTCAAGGAACAAGCGCAGGTAATGCTTCATAGCATTTAACCTAAATTAACATCATGAAATATAAAATTGATTCCTAAATTAAGTACAAAATTTATATTCTTGAATTAAGTACAAGATACAAATCATTGAACAATTTTAATCTCAATCTAAGTAAAGTAAATCTTAATTTCAATCAAAACTTAATTTCAATGAAAGTAAAACTTAATTGCAATCTAAGAAATAATATTTATTTAATCTAAGTAATATAATCCTAAATCACACAAAACTAATTACTATTCAAAACAATATGAAGCTTATGCTAATCTCAATCCAGAAAAACCTGATTCTAATCCAAGAAATTTTAAACTAAGGAAAATAAACAATCCAGACAAGACTGAATCTAATTCCTGGGTGCATAAAACAAACCAACAACAATTCAACTAATTTCTTGAGCTTAACTAGCTCATGCCTTCAATTCTGCAAAGCTTCAAAATAGATTAAATGAGAGTTTCAAATTAATATTTTTACGCTACCTAAATTAACACACTTAGATTTAAAGATCAAAGATTAAAGTTTATTTCTAATTTAAAACTGCTGCAAATAAACTCAGAAAATCATTCCTATGGAAAAGCATTCACTTAAAGTTTTCAATCCAATATCAATACGATTATACTAAACTTCATAATTAAGTTGCAATCTCAATCACCAACCAATATATTGTTTCGCTGCTCCTGAGAATTCTTCATACAATCATGTTGTTACAAAATTCAATATCAAATGGAAAATTCACAGGGCATAAAATCGATTTCATTTCCAAACATATAACGTGGTGCTCTATATCTTTTAAAAATGAAACACTCCTTTAAATGTTTTGAATTATGCAAGCATATCAAAGAAATCGCTCATGCATTAGAATTCGTCGATCAACATAATAATTTCTAGTTTACAATGGTTTAAAAACAAGATACATAACGTTTTGTTCAAATTCAATAAATAGAGTAAAATCTTAGGTATAGAATACAGGAAATCTGAAATCTATTTAAGAAACAACTTCAAAACGAAATGCAAATCTACAAATTTCAGCAAACACCCATCCTATAGTCTATATCAATTGCAAGACTTTCTTCCAGGTGATGGTGGGCCCTTTCCACTTCTGGAGCAAGTCTAGATTAATGCAAGGTTATTAAGAATCAAAACAAATCATAATACTCACAGAAAATTCAAATGTTGAATCGAAATTATATTAAGGATCAGGATTCAAAGGAAAAATACATCATCAACAAATGTCTGATTATGAATTCAAACTCCCGTGCAACATTCAAACTCCCATGCAACAAAACCATGTAGATTCGTATCCTCTCCCCTATTTACAACACCATTGGGATTTAAAGGGTTCAGCCGATGGTTTTAACAAATTGGCTAAGTGGAGTAAGGATCAGATCAATGTTGTGTATAGTAGAAAAGCAAATTAAGATTAAGCCTAAAACAAATCTTCTATAATATACAACCAACTGGCCTAATCATGGCTGACCCACATGGCTGACCTGAAACTGTTCAGTGATTTTGTACTTACGCAGAGAATTCTGACACTAATTTTGTACTTAATAATTGTGTTGACCCTAACTTCTTCGTGGTGATGAATTTTGATAAACGATTTCTGGTTACATGAATGAGTGTATTCTGAAAAAGATCCAAGTCTCGGAATCTTGAGATTCTTCTTCATTTGAGCACAAAGTTTCGATTTTCACCTACATGAATTTATTATATACTTAAACTATAGCAACTAGTTTAATTGAATGATGAAGAATTTTGCAATGGATTCCCACGGTAAATTAACTTGGCAAAACCATAATTAGCAAATCATGACAAAATCATCTCTAACATAGGAAACTTCAAGAGAACTAATGATAATCAACCACAAAGTGTAGGATATGTATTGGCGGAAATTTGTGGAATTATGGTACAAAATGTGTTTAAAATATAGGAATTTAGGTTATGAATGGTGATATTATATGGTAGAAAAATTCGCATATTTAAGGCTCAATAGGGGAACCCACAATATAGCTCATCGAGCAAGCATTAACCCAATGATATTGTTAAAAGAGCTTACCGAAATGTGTCGGGCAGCAGGAGTTGTGATAAACCAGAAGGTTTCACCTTGGAGGGTTCACAATGGTACACAAACTCAATGTTTCAAGAGGAAGGGGGCTATGTGCCTGCACAAGGTTCCATGGAACAGTTGTAGGACCACGGGTGCATCATAATAAAAGGACTTAGATTTGGGACCTCTGAGACCCAACCCTTGGATCACTTCATGTAGAAAGGAACCCAGGGCTTCGAGAATATAGTTGTGGAGGCTCTTGGGAGGTGCTGCACTAAGCACCTAGACCTGTCACTTGGTTTTTTTGCATAGAAACACAAACAAGTACACAACAAAAATGGAATGTGGGGCCATCCCCAGATCCCAGAATCTTCTAAAATTTTAAGAATTCCAATTAATAAAACATCTGGGATTTTTTACCTTAGCATTGGGCGCGGTCACTCTTCATAAAGGTGGGACCAACGACATTGTTGAGCACAAAGAAGGTGTCTTTTATAACTCCTAAATGCCTCACATTAATCATCGACCTGGGTATGTCTTTTTGTTTCAAGAGTGTACACAATATGTGCAAGTGATAGAAATCGTTATATCTACAGAGAGTAATGCTTTAAGATATCTTATTAATTTCAATACAAGAGTAAACAGATCAAACCATAAATATCAAGCGTGTAATTTCAAGGAAATTAACCTATTCAAGCACCAAAACTCAATCTTAATCAAAAAGTCCTAATTGAAATTACATCAATCGAGTGCACCATAGTGATAACAAAGCTCTTTCAGTTGAATCTAAACTTCTACATAAAAGTAATACACCTGATCTAACCAATAATACCCTGGCTTTCAATTAACAAGAAATGATTCTTACCAAATAATTAAATAATATTTGACATAAATAAATGAAGCCAATCAACAAAAATAATAATTAATGCAATGAATACACAAACTCAACACTAGTGAAAGTAAATCAATCGTAAAGCTATAAATCAGAGTAAATAAACTTTTAGTAAAAGAAAGGTAAAACTATAAAATAGGGAAAAGTAGTGGAATCCACCAGTAACTGGGCCGAAGCCACCAGTGGTTACTGCTTAATTACGCCAAAATATTGTGTGTAAACAGCAACACGAATTATATATTATTCATCAAATCCAAATGTCATTATAGCACGATGTGTCCTTAAAAATAACGCTTTGTATATTAAAATTACAATTGAAGTAAAAAGGTGAAAAAGATTTTCTACTCTATAGATGTTTCCCCTCTTATAGTCAAAGAGGAAAAGAGATAAATGTGATTCCTTAGGATTAGGAGATACTCAGGAATTCGCAACTAAATACTATTATCAAACAATTTTCCATCTTGTTTTGATCCTCCTGATTCTTTTCTCAACTTGACCACACAAGACGCGCTCTTTTCTCCTTTTTTATCCTTTGTTGTTCAATAGATTGAATAGCAGTTGTCCCATTCGCTAATCTCTGCATAAAAAGCAATGAAAGTTAGTTTTGATAGCCAATTCATATCAAAAGCGTTTTTGTTCACTTTCTATCCAAATTCTATCAAAACCTTATTATATCATGCCACAAATGCATAAAAAGGAGGAAAAAGATAGTGTAATCAAGAGTAAATTTATACTTGTTGCATGGCCCAACATACTCCCCTACTTACCTTGTTTCATGTCCTCATGAAAATAAGTAGTTATTATGTAATGAAGTTAAAGAGTAAGCAGGAAAGACCTTCTCTTTATACAACCTAAAACTGTGCTTTTGTATTAAATTTGCAAAGGCTATCCCTTCATGACCTTCAGGAAACTCATAATCAGAATGGTATCCTTCAGGAGGGTACCAAATAATATGGCTCCTAAATCAACATCTTATCCATTATGGTCCTTCCCTCAAGATAATATTACTGTATGTGACAAAACAACTTGCGACGGCTTTAAAATTCCTATAGCCAAACAGATCTCTATTCCTGACACTATTGGTAGAGGCCATCCATCTCTATTTCAATGTAAGTAAGGACCTTTCCTTTATGGATAAGAAATATGTCCTTCCTACTTGCACGATTTCTTTATGTATAGGCCCCAGAGTCTTAATTACTCCCTCATGTTTCATGAGCCTTGTGTCTAACAAAAATATGCAAGGTTTGAGTAGAATCACCCCTTACCCACAATTCCAGTCCATGTTCTTTCCTTTGAAAGGTGTTATAAGCCCTGGACCACTTGAGTTGGTTCACTGTGAAGGAAATGAAGGCCTGGAATTGAATGTCCCCAACAAAAGGGCTAGGATTGTTATCGACCTCCCCTTCTAATAAAATATTATGCAAATAAGGTTCACAGAGAAGACGTTGGAATTTTATCCCATGCTCCTTATAGCATTTTATGAATTCTTTAGTTGTCTTCAATTCAACTAACTTTCCGACCTTAACAACTTTAATTTTCAACAGTAAATATATTTCGAATAAAAACAGAGCATAATTTGTAGTAGGAGACTTGCAAGATAAGACATCAGAATATAAAGAGAAAATAGCATCAATATGACCCATGACATTATCCAACTCGGCTTTAACTTCCCTCAAATTTTCTTCCTCCTGCCTGAACTTATCAAAATTTTCACTCTCAATTATGGTTAAGTCATTGAATTGCTTCTGCAGCTCCTAATAATTTTGCAGAGGAACCCTCTCCTTCTTACATTGCACTAAAGCAAGTTGGGCCTGTACCATATCCTCCTGTAACTCTAGAAGAATAGGATCACTGCTTGATGGAGTGTCATTAACTATCTCTTTTGTTTGGGTGCCTTTATTGTGAGAGGATAAACTCTCCGTATGAATAGCCATATCTATTAAATATATATGAGAGCTTGTTTGTGGGGTGACAGTTTGAGTAGAAATAGATTCGGTCTGGATTCCTATTTGCTTACCTTCACATATTTTTGTTTGTGTGGCCACAGTGACTACCTCAAGAGTAGTGCTTTCAGCTTCCCTATTTGCAGTTTCTTTTAATTTCTAACATAGCCGCTTAACTGTCTTATGAATCTTCTGGTATTTCTTCCTCAGCTTCCTTAACTTTATTTCGTCTACCCGCTTCTTCTGAGAAATATATTTTGTAGGAACAATTTTATCAATACCCTTTGTTAAGGGTTCTTGGTGCTCGTCTTGGCTATGTTCCACTATAATCGTGTCACCTGATTGGTTATCAGATTCATGAATTATTTCTGTGTCCACTTCCTCTTCTGGGTCTATAGCTTCTGGGGAAGGCAAAATTTCTGTGTGACCAAAATCTCCTAAGGATTGAACGTTGTTTAGGTTCCGGTCAAGTGATCCTCCAGGTTGCATATATGCATTAAAATTTTCAAGAACCTGGGCCACCCCTTCCTCAAAGTCCTGCAAGAAATCATTTCAGGGGCTCATAGGTGGTGTTTGAGAAGGCCTTGCTTCATTTTCTGGTTCACCATCATTTTGAAAAAATTATTGTGCTTTCCTCTATTCTGGGTAAGAATCATGTTATTCCCCCTATTCTTGTTTAGAATTGCATTCTTCTTCTGGTTCTGATTCAAAATTACATTCTTTATCCGGTTCTGGTTCAGAATTACATTCTTCCTTTGGTTTTGGTTCAGAGTTCTGCACAGTAATTGGACTAGATGGCTCTGTCGGGCATTCGACACTACCTTGAGGATCTACAAAACTCCTCTGAACTGGGTTTAGCCTCACAGAACACCTGCACTTGTGAGTTCTTATTACTGTATGAGCAGTTATTTTCCTCTTCGAAATGGGGTTCTACTGTGCAATTTCTAGGGTTGCAGAATTTTGGACTACAAGGTCTGGCCTAATCTCTAGTGGTGCTATAAAATTACCCCAAGTTAAATTCTGTTGAGCAAGACTGTGACTAACAATTAGTTTTATCAAACCATGATGACTGACTATAGTATCAGGATGTTTAGCTTGTCTTACTCTATCAGTTGTATCATGCAATAATGAATTTAAGAAAAATGGCAAATTGTCAGTAAGCTTTTGCTTTAAAATGGCTAAGAGTTTAAGTTTCCATGGTTTTACCACATTCCATTGACCTGTGAACTTCTAGACGACACTTGCCAATTCGCACCATGGTTCTCCTAGAGAGGACGGTTGAATGCCCTTGCATTTTCAGGTTAACTCTTCACCTGCGTCTTTGAAAATCTCCACTGTGTCATGCAACATTACGTGCTTTTTAGGCCATACTGCTCCTTCTGCTGACAACCCAGAAACTTCAACTATCATAGATTCTGATACTATTATTCTTACACCTATTACTGTTGACTGCCCATTCTATAAGTGTTGTAAAACTTCAAGAGAAATTTCACTACTAGGGACCTGAAGCCTAGAGAAATTTGAAATCCATCCCACGTGCACCAGAATTTCCCTGGCTCTGTCAAAAATTTCCAACACCAAGGGCTCTCAACGAACTGATTTTCCACCCATAATGCTCAAATTCTTCCGATATTCGCCCTACAATTTTCAAAGATTAACACAGTAAGAAAAACACAGTAGAGAACAACAATTGCTTTGGTAATATGAAACAAAAAGTAGACGTAACAACTAAATTCCATAATGTCAAGCAAAATTTCCATGATAATTAATAATATTAATTCTCAAACTATCATACTTCCACATGTCATTTGATCATGGGATAACATAGCAACATATCAAGTCCAATAAGTGGAATAAATATAATGCATGCAAAGGTATAATGGGAATCCCCCCCCTCCTTAAAAACAGAGGTCGCCTATGACCGAGTAGACAGGAAAAGGGCTGGTCTGGTGGCAAGGCAAGGGAATGAATAGTATGGCAGTAAATGAAACAGAGTATGCATACCAATGATAGGATGGCAAGAGGTATGGTTATAATGAGGGCGGAGTATGTAAAGATAGTTATGAATAAGAGATAGGATGCTTTGGATTGATGATAAGTTATGTGAGAAAGAAATGGACAACAATATGCCAAAATTATGCTTTGCTGATGGTATTCTAGCCAAGAATGATACGATTGGTCGAAAAACAATATCTCATGTGTAAAGGTTCAAAACGGGGAAAAATTAAGGAAATAAATTCTCCAGTAAAAATAAAAAATAAGAAGAGGGTATTATAGTAATATTTGACGATAAAATATAACTTCAATACCATAAGCAGAGCCTCTGCTGCCAGCAGGTGTCCATAGCCTCAGTAGGGTTGCTTTTTAACCCATATGAGCCAAGATCCTCAATTTATACATGGATAATTCTAATGTTGTTCTATAGAAGAGATCAGTGTGCTGGCATGGTAACCAGATGACCACACTGTCGTTCACTGGGATGTAGCAAAATTGATAAGGTTGGCTCATGATGAGACCTCCTGTTCCAAGGATATTTTTTTTATCTAATGGATCATAACCCTGGTGTGGTGGCCATAATTGGAATGTCAGTTTTCTAGCCTTATGAACATGGTAGGCTAGCTCGTAATGAGACCCCCTATCCTCCATCTGAAAACAATTTTTTTTTTTATTACACATTTTTATGATAAATCAAGGGAGGATCAATACTCCTTAAGAGTAGGGATGGTGGAAGAAGTTGAACATGTCAATAGAAAAAGTATACCCATAGTCTTATTTATTACAAACATAGAAGATTATAACTAGGAAGGGTGGAACCAACATGTTATTAAGACAATCAATCAGTATCATGTACAACAGAAAACGATGTAGTAAAGTAGTATATAAATAATTGGGTCCCTTTTCTTGAAAAGAATCTATCATCAAGAAGTTGTCCTGTTAAAGATCATAAAGTTAATGGTATTAACTCCCTTCAATAGAATCTATAAATTAGTGTCCTCGTAAAAGTAGTGTACTTTATGCCATGAAAAGAAAACAAAATGAAAAATAAAAGAAACATGGGGTTGAGATAAGTGAAGAGAAATCACACAAGAAAGATTTTGTTGTTCAATTGGGTTGAACAACAGTTGTTCAAAATATTGAACAACAACTGTTCAATTAAATGAACAATAAAAAAACGCAAAGAGAAAAGAAGTGTTGTTCAATAGATTGAACAACAACTGTTGATTTAATTGAACAACAACTGTTTAATAGATTGAACAAAAGTTTTTTAATAGATTGAACAACAGCTATTCAATTAAATGAACAACAAAACAACGCAAAAATAAAAGAAGTGTTGTTCAATAGATTGAACAACAGTTATTCAATAGATTGAATAGCAGTTGTTCAATATATTGAACAACAACTATTTGATAGATTGAATAGCAGTTGTTCAATAGATTGAACAACAACTGTTCAATTAAATGAACAACAAAACAACATAAAAAGAAAAGAAGTGATGTTCAATAGATTGAAAGACAATTGTTCAATAGATTGAACAACAAAACAACATAAAAAGAAAAGAAGTGTTGTTCAATAGATTGAACAACAAAACAACTAAAAGAAAGAAAGTGTTGTTCAATTGAATTGAACAGTGGTTGTTCAATAGATTGACCAGTGGTTGTTTAATAGATTGAACAACAACTGTTCAATTAACTGAACAACAAAACAAGCAAAGAAAAATAATAATAAAAAAAAATCAAATCAAATCAGCAATCGTATTTACATATTTTACAGAAAAGAAATAAAATTTATAAAGATGAAGCTACCGAAGGATTGCCTTCTCCAAGTAAAACTTGCATGGTGGGGTCCTCATGTATCTACTGATAGAAAGATTCTCTGGTAAGTGGTTTTTGGTAGAGGCACACTCAATGCCTGTTCTCTTTAAAAGAAGAACCAGACCCATCAATGGTGGCCAGCCTAAGAGTGCCATTGTCGTGTACTTGCTTTACTTCATAGGGGCCTAACCATCTAGTCTATAGTTCGCTAGGGAAGTCTTGAAACTTGGAATCATAAAGAAGTGCCCAGTCGCCCTCATGAAATGTCTTTTTCTTAATGAGGGAATCATGCCATTTGGCTCTTTGTTGTTGAATAAGTGTCGTATGTTGTAGAGCCAGCAGCCAAATTTCATCTAATTCGTTCATCTGCTGTAACTTGTTAACCTAGGCTTCAATTAAATCCAATCCCACTTCCTGGGTTGTCCTTAGTGTTTGTATTTCAAATTCTATGGGAAAGATGGGTTCCTTACCAAATACCAGTTGATACGAGGAGTTTCCAGTAGTGTTTCTCCAAGTTGTGCGATATGCCCATATGGCCTCTTGCAGTCGAGCAGTCCAGTCTCATCGATGTGATGAGACTTTCTTTGTTAATATAGCTTTGATAACTTTTTTGGTGATCTCCACCTGCCCGTTCACCTACAAGTGATATGAGAAGTAATTATGTGTGTGGTGTGATGATTTTTTAGTGTAGCAGCAATCTTGTGACCCACGAATTGTGGTCCCCCATCAGTAATTACTTCTCTGGGTAAGCCATACCACACAAAAATTTCGAAAAGAAAATTAATAAGTTTCCTCTATTTCTCTTGGTAACGCTACTGCTTCCACCCACTTAGTTATGTAATTTGTTGCAACCAATATATACAATTTTTGGTTGGATGGTGGCTTGAACGGCCCAATGAAATCTAATATCCAATGCTCAAAGGGTTTTATCATTGGCTATGGATGCAGGGACATTTCATCAGATTGGCTAGGGCGGCTCATCCTTTGGAAACTATCACATGCCTGGACAAATTTCTTAGCATATTTGAAAATAATGGGCCAGTAGTAACCCATCTGTAGAATTTTATGTCCAGTTTTGTGATCTGCAAAGTATCCACCGCAAGGTCCATCATGGCAGGCTTTTAAGATATCATAAATTTCGTCCTTCCTAATGCACCTACGGATGTGCATATCAGATCTTGTGTGCAAAAGGTATCCTCCAATCTAGGAGAAACGAGTGTTACACTGCACAATCAATTTCCTTTCTCTGGGTGTTAGATGTTTGGGAAATTTTCCCACTGCTAAGTAATTCGCTACATTTGCATACCATGGCGCTTTTACAGCCACAACAAACAAATGTTGATCTGGGAACCGATCTTATACTACCACTGTATCGTCTGTTCTTGGCACTCGGGAGAGGAAACCTACCACAAGGTTTTCCTTCCCTAGTTGATCCCTTATAGTTATATCAAATTCCTACAAAATTAGTAACCAACAAGTCACTCTTCCATTTGTAATTAGTTTATTGGCTAAATATTTAATGACAGAGTGATCAGTATACAGAAATACAGGGTAACCAATTATATAGTGTCTAAATTTGTTGATAGCATAAATAATAGCTAGAAACTCCTTTTCTGTTACTATGTAATTCAACTTAGCAGGAGTAAGGTTTCTACTGATATAATATATAGCATAAGATTTCTTGTCTTCTTCTTGGCCAAGAACAACTCCAATGGTTTTGTCTGATGCATCTGATGAAATCTAGAAAGATATATCCCAATTCAAACCTCGTAACACTGGTGCTGTCGATACTAACCATTTCAGATCTGTAAAGGTAGTGTCACATTTATCATTCCATATAA
Source organism: Pinus taeda (assembly GCA_000404065.3). Lineage (NCBI taxonomy): Eukaryota > Viridiplantae > Streptophyta > Pinopsida > Pinales > Pinaceae > Pinus > Pinus taeda. The sequence goes on from APFE030124076.1 coordinate 67,623, forward strand.
AATCAACATTTCTTGTCAAAGTATATAAAGTTGTAGAAATTTGTGAAAATTTCTTTACAAATCTACGATAATATCCGGCAAATCCCAAAAAACTATGTACCTCTTTTTGAGTGTAGGGAGTAGCTAATAAGGGGATTACATGTATCTTTGTTGGATCTACCTGAATTCCAGCTGCTAAAATGTAATGACCCGGGATCAGGCCTTCTTTCATCATCATATGACATTTCTCATGACTTAAGCATAGTCTAGTAGGAATACACCGTTCTTGGACTTTCTCCAATGTTTGTAATGCCTGGTCAAGGTCATCTCCATAGGGTGTGAAATCATCCATGTACACCTCCAATCCTTCATTTATCAAATATGCAAAAATACTGAGTATGGCTCTTTGGAATGTAGCAGGTGGGTTGCACAATCTGAAAGGCAATACCCTATAAGCAAATGTTCCCCAGGGGTAGGTGAAAGTAGTTTTATCATGGTCTTCAGGGGAAATTTGAATTTGGTTGTAGCCATTGAAGCCATCCAGGAAAGAGAATAATTTCCTTCCTGCTAATGTATCTAGGATCTAGTCGATAAATGGAAGGGGAAAATGGTCTTTTTGCATTGCTTTGTTGAGTTCTTTGTAGTCAACGCATATCTGCCATTTTTGATTATTTTTGGGGACAACTGCTAATGGAGAAACCCATTTACTGTCAGATATACGATAAACAAAATTCACATCTAAAATTTTTTGAAGCTCTTCTTTCACAATATCCTTTAGATGAGGATTTAATCTACGTTGTGGCTATCGAATGGGTCTTGCATCTTTTTCAGTGTAGATGTGGTGCATGCATAACTGAGGGTCAATCCCTTTCATGTCTGGGTAGTCCTATGCAAAATCCCCTTCATATTTCCTAAGCACTTGGATAAGTTTCTGTTGCTGGTCATTACTCAGATTACTATTAATGTTTAGGATTTTCCCTTGCTCGATTTCAATAGGCTTGCTATTATAGACAGTGGTTGTTGGTATCGGTTCATCATTAATGTATCTCAAGGAATCTTCTTCAATCTCATTGTCAAGGACTGGTTCAATCATGTGACATCTCAAATTAGACACTGCAACAGGGTGATTGATAAAGGTGTTAATGACATCATCCTCTATTTTATTTTTGAATTCAAGTGCAGTTGCCGCAGTGAATGGTGAAAGAATATTTTCTTTCAAATATGTTGCTGGTTGTTTCCTAGTTTTTACAATGGTTAGGCTTGGCTGCATAGGAGGGTATAAAGCTAGATTCTTAACAGCATTCCCTCTAGTTATGGTCATACTGCCTGTTCGACAGCCTATATAAGCATTAGCTGTTGCTAGCCAAGACCTTCCCAGTATTAAGGGATGTCCATCTAGCTAATTTTTGGGGTTAATAATCAAGAAATCTACCGGATATTCCCAAGAGTCCACAGAAACCATCACATCTTGTAATGTTCCTTCTAGCCTAATGACTAAACAGTCAGCTAGTTCTAGCAAGGTAGTGGTTGGTTCTAAGGCTATGATACCAAGCATTTCGCAAGTTTCTATTGTAAGAATGTTAATGGTTGCCCCTAAGTCAACTAAAGCATTGGGAAAAGAGCGGCCATTTATTTGGACTATGACAATGGGATTCCCTGAGTCTTCGTATTTTACAGGTGTCTCTTTGCCTAGTAATAAATCAAACAAAGTTCCGATGACATGGACAGTTGGTGTTATTTTTGTTTTCCTCACAGATTTCTTTGCACACAATTCTTTAATGGTTTTAGCATATATCAGAATATCTTGATTGGCCTAGAGGAGGGGTATTTTTATACAGATATTTTTGAGTTCACCCAGAAGATCAAAATCAGGATATTCAATTGGTCGAGTTATTATCAATATTTATGGGAACGGGGGAGAAGTAATTATAATTTTCTCGGGTTCTCTCTGCCTGACTGTATCTTCTCCCTGTTTTATTTGCTAGTCATCTACAGTCGAAGGCTTATTTGGATGTGTTTCTTTAACTTCAGGTTGCAGATTTGTTTCCTCATCTAGAGCAATTACGCATCCAAATATTAACGTAATTTTATTACACACTCTCAACTCAACTTCAGGGTCCAGACTCTCAATAATTTGTACTAACTGGATTGGTCTATTGTTAGGATCTAGGTTGGGTTGAGCTGGGAGTTGAGGTCGTATATTAGGTTGTGGATTTTATTGCAACATGTAAAGTGATGGTAAGGTTGATTTAGGCAGAGGAACTATCCCCATAGGTTGGTTTGTGATCATTGCCAATTTGGTTGCTAGTTCTGATTTTGTGAGGTAGAAGGAGACTATTGAGAGGCATAGGGGGTGTTCTACCATAATGGTGGAGGGTAAGTGAAATTTGGCCAATTATTATTTGGATTTGATTAGCTAGGCCATGATGGCATAGAAAATGATTGAGGTGGCCAAGTAGAGAAAGGTGGCTGGTTCTGCCATGCTACCCCTGGATACTGCTAAGAATTAAATTGCAAGGAAGGAAAGAATGAAGAAGGTTATGTAGGCATACCTGTTGGATGTGATTTCCATTAACAGCTCTAGTTTAGCAAATATACTAGTTCCACTTCCTCTTCTACTTCCTTGAAAATTGCTTTTAATCTAGGAAGCAATGGACAACTTTTTGTAGCATGATCCTTAGTGAAAATGGTGCATGTTTGTATCATATCTAGAAGACATTGTCTATGATTTTGTTTCTTCTTGCAACATGGATAGAAAATAGCTAGATTATGTTCTACTTCGGCCTGCTTTTGTTTGGTCTGCACAATATCCAATTGTTTCATCAGGGTCCCCAAGATATCAGTCTTGAAATCTTCTAGCAGATTGACGATTTCCACTTGTGTAATGCTTCCCCCTGAGGCTTTGTTGTCTCTGGTGATCGCATCACATCTAGTTGGTTTCAGCCTTGTACTGTCTTTGGAAGACCTGAAGCACAATTATATAATATTGTTATAATCTTCTTGATAAATATCACCCTTCCCATTAAATTTAGTGTTTCTACCCATTGGTCTTTTAGACCTTTGATCATCATAATTTTAACAACTTCAGGAGGCAAATTTTCATAAGGAGATCTTTGCAGATTATATTGAAAACGTTCTACATATTCTTCAAGAGTCTCATTAGTCTTACCTACCATTTGAAAGATTTCATCGTTTAGTTCTCTAGTTCAGCAATAATCTTGGTATTTTTTTAGAGAGGTTGTTTTCATTTGGTCCCAGTCATTAATGGTACCTCCACCAAGCCCCATAAAATAACGTGGAGTTGCTCCCTTCAGAGTAGAGGGGAACAACTTCAGCTTCTGGGGGTCGGTAGTGTAATCACATCCCTTACATAAAACATCGAATTCAAAAAGGAATGCATCAAGATCCTCTTAAGTTAGCCCATGAAAGGTAGGAATATTCTATAATGGAATAGCTTTCATGGGAGCATTGATAGTTGTATCAACAATAGGGTATTGTAATGTAGAGGTCTGAGGTTGTTGCTGATTATTAGCCATTTGATAAAAAATATGCCAATATTCTTCAGGGATTTCCGGAGCTGGATATTTGTTCTTGGGGGATTGAGAAGAGACTTTTAGAATGGTTTTAATAGCACTACCTTGGTCCGGAATACTGGGTATCCTCTGTTCAACTACTACTTCAGGAGATTTGGGTTCTGATGATTTAATCTTTTCAGCGCTACCTGTTTCTCCTTCTCCTTCACGAAGGTTGCAAGAATTCCCTTCTTGTAAAGGGTTAGGCTGTAAGTTTTCAGTGTTCTGGAAAATCTGTTCAAACCCTTTAGTCTTGCTGTGAATCTCAGCTTCAGTTACAGATGGTGATCCTGCGTCCTGAAGGGTTATAGTAGGATTTCTTGTTGAAATGGTTCAAGGTCCTACTGATGACTAAGGCTTAGCTTCCCTGATGATTTCATCAATGAAGGTTGGTCATCCAAGGGGCATTGATCCCTTAGATTTTTTAGATCTGGGCGGAGGAATTATATCTTTTTCTACTCTTTTCTTCTTAGTCATTCATATAGAAATACAAACATTTATTTCTACTTCAATTCCTACACAATTTTGTTGAAAAGCGGACAAAGGAACAACTTTACTTGCTCGTACACAGGTTCCTACCTTCCGTTTTCAATACCCAATTGTTTCACATCAAACAAACATCAAACATCTATCACCTTCTGTGAAATGGAAACGCTCTCCTTGGCAATAGCACCAAAATGTTGGGCGCATATAAGGTGTCTTTTAGAATTCCTAAATGCCTCACATTAATTATCGACTTGGGTAAGTCTTTTGTTTCAAGAGTGTACACAATAGTGATGGAAATCATTATATCTACAGAGAGTAATGCTTTAAGATATCTTATTAATCTCAATATAAGAGTAAACATATCAAACCATATATATGAAGCTTGTAACTTCAAGGAAATTAACCTATTCAAGCACCAAAACTCAATCTTAATCAAAAATTCCTAATTGCAATTACATCAACCGAGTGCACCATAGAAATAACAGAGCTCTTTTGGCTGAATCTAAACTTCTTCATAAAAGTAAACATCTAATCTAACCAATAACACTCTGGCTTTCAATTAACAGGAAATGATTCTTACCTAATAATTAAATCAATCTACGACATATATAAATGAAGCCAATCAACATAAATAAGAATTAATGCAATGAATACATAAACTCAACACTAGTGAAAGTAAATCAATCATAAAGCTATAAAACAGAGTAATTAAACATGCAGTAAAAGAAAGGTAAAACTATAAAACAGGGAATAACAGTGAAATCCACCAGTGATAGGGCCCAAACCGTCAGTGATTACTGCTTAATTACTTCATAATATTGTGAATAAACAGCAACATGAATTATATATTATTCATCAAATCCAAATTTCATTACAACACGATGTATCCTTCAAAATAAGACTCTATATATTAAAATTACAATTGAAGTAAAAAGGCGAAAAAGGTGTTCTACTTTATACATTTTTCCCCTCTTATAGTCAAACAAGAAAAGAGATAAATGTGATTCCTCAGGATCAGGAGATCCTAAGGAATTCGCAACTAAATACTATTATCAGAAAATCTTCTATCTTGCGCTGATCCTCTTGATTCTCTTCTCAACTTGACCTCACAAGATGTGCTCTTTTCTCCTTGTTTAGCCTTTGTTGTTCAATAGATTGAACAATAGTTTCCCCATTTGCTAATCTATGCATAAAAAGCAATGAAAGTTAGTTTTGACAGAAAATTCATATCAAAGGCGATTTCATTCACTTTCTATCTAAATTCTATCAAAATCTTATTATATCATGGCACAAATGCATAAAAAGGAGGAAAAAGATAGTGTAATCAAGAGTAAATTTATACCTGTTACACAACCCAACAAACGCAGGGCCATTAACAAGGGAAAAAGGCCTCCACAAAAACTCAATATGGCTTAGCAACTAAGACTTAAGACGATGGTCATGGAGACCCAGTCTTATGGAAAAGAAGTAAGAAAAGGAGCTAGCAAAATAGGCTTAAGCCCAAATTCGGTAGAACTGACAGTTTGGAAGTAAATTTCATAGTTAAGCCAAAATTAACTACAACTAAAAGTAGAATAAGCATTGCTAAAACTTGTAAAAGTCCAAATTAGCTAAAAAATACAAATAAACTCAGTTCAACTAGAAAAAAAGGTTGGTTAAGGTTTGATAACTCAAAGAACATGTGCAGAGGACTGAGAGAACAAGACAAAGGCAAAAAATAAGGAAGCATGTAGCAATCAAAGAAAATAAAAAGAAGCCAAAAAATACCAAGCCAAATTATTTATAACCAGGCTTGATCAAGAAAAATAGATAAAAAATTCTTTGAGACTGAGCTTCTAGTGTAATGAGGTGTTGGTATGGTGTTCATACTAATCAAATATTTTTGTATGTCTTTTTTCTGAAGTGGTGACATATATTTAATTATTTTTGAAATCGGAGAAAAAATTCATGTTTCTAGTATGAAAATGGATGAAACATGGAATAGTGAGTGCCAAACGTGAGTTGCATCTTACTGATCAGGGTTTGGTGCTCCTTCTAGTGGGTGCTAGAGAATAGGTGGGGTTGCAGCTCCATTCAGTTGTAGTTGATAAATTAGGAAGTTGTTGCTTCCTACTAATTGTAGACAAAACTTTGTAATTGTAAGTTGTAGCTTGCCCTATTAATAAAATGGAGAAGTTGTTCTGAAGTTATCTGTTCTTTTCATAATTCCATTGATTACTGAAATTGTTGCTTATTTCTAAAAGTACTCTTTACTATCTTATTTTTGTTACACAAAGTAAAAATAAATTTTAAATTTGGTAAAATTGCTACAATATTTGTTCACCCCCCTCTCAATATTGTCTTGGTATCTAACAATTGGTATGAGAGCCAGTTTACTCCTAATCAGTCTAACAGTTGGAAGAAATATCAAGGGCCATGCTAAGAAGGATTTTTTTTATCAATAAGTCACCTATGTACAATGGAACAAACTATTTTTTTAGGAAAGTGAGGATGAAGACCTTCATTCAATCACTTGGAGCTTATGTGTGGAATTTTATGGAAGAAGAATATCAAAGACCTCTAGCATTAGTAACCAAAGATCAAAAGTTGGAGTTCACATGCAATTCTAAAGTAATGCATGCCCTACTTTCCAACCTACCTGAAATAGAATGTGTCAAGGTGATGGATTGCAAATCTGCTAAATCAATCTGGGACAAGATGATAAACTGCTATGAAGGAGACAACAAGGTAACGAAAGCTAAACTCAAAGGTTTTAGGATCAAATTTGAATCATTGAGAATACATGATGATGAAGATATTACAATGTATTTTTCAAAGAGTTGATGAAGTTGTGAACACCATTAGAGGGCTTGATGAGAAGTTATATGAAGATGTGGTAGTTCAAAAAATATTGAGATCTCTTCCTAAGAGGTTTAATCCCAAGGTGTCAGCCATTGAATAAATGACAAATATGAACACTCTCACTCTAGTTCAACTCCTTCCAATACTCACTGCCTATAAGATGAGGAGTTTTTTAGGAAAGACTGCAGCCAAAGGATCATCCTTCAAAGTAGAATATATGTGCAAGAATGAGCATGCTGACACATGATATGAATCAAATGAAGAATAATCTAACTTTGTGAAGAGGCTCAAGTGATTATCAGAAAACTATAAAGGTAAGTTTCCCTTTAAATGTTTTAACTATGGCCAAGTTGGCCATTATGCATCAAAGTGTCTCGAAAAGAACAAAAAGGAATATGATCCTAAAGAAAAATTTAAGAAGGCTTAAAAGGATAGAAAGAAGGCCAAGAAGAAAGGTTTCTATGTTCAAGAAGAGAGATCCTCTAAAAGTGAGCCCAATCAATCCTCAGATGAGGACATAAATGATGAGATCCCTAAGAAAATCATGTTAATGGCCATAGAATAATTTCAAGTTGAGGCTATTTTTGATGACGATGAAGGAATTTTTTTGGGCTATTCACATAAAAACAAGGGTTACAGGCGTTACAATAAAGTCAACAAGAGAATAATTGGCTGCATCAATGTAAAGGTACATGAGCATGATCATGATCAACTAGTGAAACAAAAAAAAGCTAGCAATGATGTAGTAGTAATGATTGTTGGTGAGAATGGTGAGGCAGTTGTAGAAGAAAGCAAGGAACATCCCTCTAGTCCTCAAGCCAGAGATCCCCCAAGATATGTTAAAAAACACGATCAACTTGATTAGATTGATGGTGAATTAAATTCTGGAGTGCATACAAGAAGGAGGTTGTAGGATTGGCTCACTTAGGCACATGTTGCACTGTTTTCCCTTGAGCAACCAAAGAATATTTTTCAAGCCAGTCAAGATCAACATTGGCTAAAGTCTATGAATGAAGAATTGGACTAGATAGAGAAAGATTATACTTGGCAACTTGTTCCAAGACTTGCAAACAAGAATTCCATTGGCACAAAGTGGGTATTTAGGAATAGGTTGAATGATCATGGAGAAGTGATAAGAAACAAGGCCAGGTTGGTGTGCAAAGGCTATGCTAAAATAGATGGATTATACTATGATGAAACATTTTTTCCTATTTCCTAATTAGAAGAAATTAGAATGTTTTGGTTGTTTTCTTGTTTTAAAAAAATTAAATTTATCAAATGGATGTCAAATCTACTTTCCTTAATGGAGGGCTACAAGGGGAAGTTTATACAAAGTAACCAAAAGGTTTTTAGTTGACAGAAAAAACAGACTATGTTTGCAGACTTAAGAAGGCATTGTATGGCCTCAAGAAAGCCCCTCGGGCTTGGTATTCAAATCTAGACAACTACCTGCTCAAGTGTGGATTTAAAATAGGAGCAGCTGACAATAATATCTATGTCAAAGAAAAGTATGGAAAACTCATTGTCATGGTGGTATATGTTGATAATATCATATTTGAAAATAATTTAGATTTGTTGAAAAACGAATTTGCAGTTGATATGAAGGAAAAATTTGACATGTCCATGCTTGGCGAGCTATCATATTTCCTTGGATTGCAGATAGCTCAGACCCCGAAAGGATTTTTTATTTCTCAGGGCAAGTATCTCAAGGAAGTGCTAAAGAAATTTGGTAGGGAAGAATGCTTTTTAGTGAACCATCTAATGGTGATCGGATGCAAGCTAAGCAAGAGGGATGAATCTCTAGAAGCGAACTAGACCTTATATAGATCCATCATTGGTAGCCTACTGTATTTGATAGCTTCAAGGCTAGACATCATGCAAGTTATTTCAATAGTTAGAAGATTTTAGGAAGCTCATAGAAAAAGTCATCTCCTTGTAGCCAAAATAATTCTCAGATATCTCATAGCAGCAATGGATTATCGACTGTGGTAACTAAGAGGTAAAGTTTTTTCATTAATTTTTTTACTGACGTTGAATGGGCAGGTGATGTGGGTGACAGAAAGAGAACAAGTGGTGGTTCTTTCTTTCTTGGGGACTATCTAGCCTGATAGTTGAGCAAGAAGAAAGATTATATTTCCTTATCTAAAGTTGAAGGAGAATATATTGTAGTAGCATCTTGATGTACTTAATTTTGTGGATGAAAAAAAAATACAAGATGTACAAGTTTCTTATGATCTCCATAATTTGTGACAACACAAGTGAAATCTACATGTCAAAGAAGCTAGTATTTCACTCTAAGACCAAGCATATCCACAATAGGTATCATTTATTGGGGGATCAAGTTTCATCTCAGATTGTGAAGCTCGAGTATGTTCCCAGAAAAGAATAAGTTGATGATATATTTACTAAGCCACTCCCTAGAGGATAGTGCAAGTACTTAACACAAATATTGGGAGTCATTCCTTTTTCCTCCCATCATTAGCTCCTCCTCCAAGAGGAAGCAAGGCATCTCATTCATTTTCAACATATATTGGTGAATCTTCGAGGTCCACAATTATCAACATGACTATGAATGATAGTAGATAGGAGAAGCATAGTTATAGGGGAGAGAATGATGATGTCTCTTGGCATTGATTTCAAAGGGGGAGTGATCTAGTGATCAAACAAAAAGGGTGACCGAAAGGGTGTGAAAGATGGTGATAAAAAAAAAACATGAAAAAAAGGGTGTGAAAGATGGTAATCACACTAGAGCTAGAGCAGAAGAGCATAACAACAACACCAAAATAATTTCCATGGTCTCTAAAGGACAACATAAATTTATCTCTGGGGGAGCAGCACTCATGTTTTGCTAAGTGTGTTTTTTAGAAAATCCAAGGGTTTTTTTTTTTCTATTTCCATCAATTCCAAAGGGGGATATTATTGAGATATGTTGTTATTGATGAGAACAAGGTGATGAAAATAAAATTTTCATTAATGGGAGATGGTAGAAGGAGGTACAAGTGTTAAAGAAATGCCTCAAGGAGCAAGTTCCAGTCACACAAAAGGGAAAAATATCAAAATCAATGTAGTATCTTTGGATCCAATTTTAGAGCACTATATCATCACAAAGGTAGTTGTAATCTACCCAAATGGATAGAGATCTAAAAGAGCTTTCCAATGATATTTCGAAGCCCTAAAAATGCCTTCTAGTTCAAAAGTTAGAGCTAATCAAAGTTCTATGGCCCCAAGGCCTTCATAGAAGAGTTAAAGAGTATGAAGGTGCCCTTGGTGCATAGCAAAAGTTGGCCTAAATTCCAAACTCAATGCTAAGACCTAAAGAGTCTCTAAGTGAGAGCTCTGGGCATATGTGGCAGTTGCAGGTTGGACCACAGGCAAAGCCCATCTAACGAGATTACCCCAACAAAATGTGTTGGTGCCCAAGTCTAACCAACCGAGAAAAAAGAGCCAAGACACGACAACTACATGTTGTCCAATCGGGACCAAGTAGATGGAGCCTACCCAGCAGGTGCATCTTAGAGGTTTGTTTGGAGAAGCATATGGATGAGTGTCAAGAGGAAAGTGTCAAGACATAGGAGCAGTGCAACAGGGGAATCTCACTAATGAAAAGGGAGTAAGAGGAGCCCACTCCGACAACTCGGCCCACAGAGGGTTAGCCTAGAGGAATAACAAAGCAGGCATACACAACAGAATGTTGACCCCACATAAAATCAATGAAAATTTTGGTAAGCCTAAAAAAATTAACAAAGGATTTGGTCATAAACGAAGGCCTCAGAGGACCTTTTCTCTCTCCTCTAGGAGGACAAATGGTGGCACGCGATTGGCTAGTGAAAACTTCAGGTGGCGAAGTTAACATGGACACATGGTAAGCATATTCAAGGTTTTTGGGCTCCCAAAGGGCCCATTTCTTGGTGACACGTGTCACCACTCAGAGGTAGGCAGGTGGTTTGTGTGACATCATTGTGACCACGACGATTAATAAAAAGGTGCAAAAGGAAAGCATCAAGAGAGGATTGTCGGGACATGTTGGCAAGTTGACAAATTAGCAACCAATCATAAAGGTTCTGGTAGGACCCACATGATAGCTCATCCTGCAAGCATTACCCTGAAAATATTGTTAAAATAGCTTAGTGAAAGCTATTTGGTTGTAGGCACCAGGCCACGGAGGCAGAGCAGCGGAAAAAAGTGATAGCGTCAGGCAATACCCATGGACACTTCAACCTGGAGTTTTGACCTCGAAGGGTTCACAATGGTACATAAAATCAATGTGTCGAGAGGAAGGGGTCTAGAGGCTACCCTCTTGTATAAGGTTCCTTGCAGTAGTTAGAGGATCAGGGGTGCAACATAAAAAAAGGAGTTGGGTTTGCGAGCTTCAGGACCCAACCCTTGGGTAACTTCTTGTAGAAATGAACTTTGGGCTTAGAGAACAAAGTCACAAAGGCTCTTAGGTGGTGTTGGGCTAAGCACCTAGACCTGTCTCTTGGTTATTTTGTGTAGAAACATGACCAAGGGCACAACGGAAATGGAATGTGGCACCATCCCTGAATCTCAGAATCTCTTAAGATTTTAAGAATTCCAATTAACAAAATAGTCGGGAGCTTGGACCTTAGCACTAGGCCTATTCGTTTCGTGTGGAGGTGGGACCAATGACATGGAGTTGTTAACAAAGGAAAAAAGGCTCCAAATGACTCAAAAGGACTTAAAGCGCAAGGCCTAATATGGTGGTCATGGAGACCTGATCTTATGGTGAAGAAGCAAGAAAAAGATCCATCGAAAGGGGATTAAGCTTAAATTTGGTGGAACTAACAGTTTGGTAGTAAATTTGGCAGGTAAGAGAAACTTAACTACAACTAAAAATAGAGCAAGCACTGTTAAAACCTGTAAAAGTACATATTAGCTAAAAACTACAAATAAACCTAGTTAAACTAGCACAAAAGGTTGGTTAAGGTCTGTAAAGGGCTGAGAGAATAGGAAAAAATAAAAAAATAAGGAAGCATGAAACAATCAAATAAAATAAAATGAAGCCAAAAATATTAAGCCAACTTCTTCATAAGCATGCTAGATTACTACACTGCTTAGAACTTCTCTTATAAGGACCACCGAATCAACCAACCCTTACCCTTGACTTGATTACTGCCTTACCGAACTTAGTAGAGTGTTACCTTCCAAGTAAGAAACTACAGTGTCCATGGCAAACATACTCAATGGACTAAGCAAGTAACTGACTCTAAGACTTACAACAAGTGTCCAAAGGCAGGCTAGTACTAAGATTTAAGGAATAAGAACATTTTGTTTTTGTTTTCTTTCCCAGAGCAGAAATCAATGGAAAAAAAAGTCTCAGGCAATCTTATCAAATCCTTATCGAAATCCCTCTCTCTTGGGTAATAAACAAGTAGGGGGAAACTTGAAGGAAGGCGAAAGAGAAGCTCGTATTAGGCCGAAAGGCTCCATGAATTACCCATATAGATGCCATTAGTGCCCTTGAACTTACTACCCTACTCAGAGAACCCTCACTAGAACATCCCTCTTAGGCAGTCTTGTCTATTAGGGAGTCTTATTATTAGCTTCGAGAGAAGTTACCTTCGATTAGACTCTCTTAATGAATGAATTATGGTATGGTTTACAGAACTAAACATAGATATTCAAACGCTTGTTTGGGCACTTAGAACAACAAAACTATTTACCTTTATGATCTCCTCTAATGAGAGGGCTTACCTTACTGGAGGAGCTCGATAAGGCCTTGGAGGAGAAAGTTGATGCAGGGAAGGCAAACCCAAATTATGCCCAAATGTGTTGCTTCTCTTGAAAATCTATTTGACTTGAAAAACCAGTTTCGGTGACCCTCTAACATAAATACTTAGTGTTCCATGCTTATGCATGAGTAAATCAACCTCAAGATGGAGGAATAACCAAATTACATCAATCTTGGTATGTGTTTCTCCCCTGAAGAGAAACAAACTTTTATTGAATTATTCCAGAAGTATCGAGATATTGTTTCCTAGACATACAAAGACTTGAATACATATGATACTTGTATTATCCAACATGTCATCCTGATAAAGGATGGGGTCAATCCATTTCCGCAGAAGCTAAGGAAAGTGCATCCAATTCTTAAAATTTCAAATAGAAATAACTAAATAATATCTGGGATGCATAGATCATTTTTAGAGCCAAACATCCACATGGCTCTCCAACCTTCTTCCTGTAAGGAAGAAAACTGAAGATATCCATTTGTCTGTAGATTTTTTAAATCTTAATCGGGATGTAGATAAATACAACTACCCAGTCTCATCCATGGAGTAGATCCTAAATATATTCTCTAGATCTTAGATATTCTCTTTTCTTGATGGATTTTCTGGCTACAACTAGGTGCTGACTGTTGAACTAGAAAATGTGAAGACTGGCTTCAGAACAAAATGGGGGAATTTTTCATTCAGAAACATCTCCTTTGGCCTTATCAATGTCAAATCTACTTTCCAAAGGTAAATGGACATTGGATTCAGAGGGTTGATTGGTTAGATTGTGGTGGTCTACCTTAATGACATGGGAATTTTCTCAAAGAAAATATCAGATCATCTACGTCATCTAAAGAAGAATTTTGAGTGCTGTAGAAAATATGGTGTATAGCTAAATCCTAAAAAGAAAATATTTGTTGTGACTAAGGGGAACCTCTTAGGGAATATCATAGAAAATAATGGTATTACTGTGGACCCTGAGATCTCATATCTGAATGGAAAGAAGACAATGCAATCATTTTTTGGGTAAGATTCATTTTTTTTCGTAAATTCATTTTAGATTATGCTTATATTGTGACTCCATTACAAAGTATGATAAAAATGGATGCATTGTATAAATGGTGTTGGAAACTAGATCACTACTAAGAGGGGGGGTTGAATCAGTACTGATGGCCTTTATACCAATTTAAAATATTTTTCCACAATCTCAAATATCCATGCACATTCACAAAATTAGCTCATCAAAAAATGTAAGCAACAATAAACTCAAAACATAATAACCATGAAAAATATTAACACAAGCATGAACACATAAGAATACAAGTATTTTTGGTGGAAACTCTTTTGGGAGAAAACCATCGTGCTATTGTTGCACTGCTCAATTATTCTATTAATCTGGTGAACAAATTTTACACGGATTAGCTTACACCCATAAGCTAGAAGACTTGGCTTTCATCACATTATGCTGGCACCTATCAAACATGAAATTTATTTCTCTCTCGTATCTAGAGACTACCATCTGCTGGAATCTCCATGACCATCGATCCTCCCCCAAATACCATTGGACTATCCAACTCCTATTGGATGGATAAATATCTTCCTTCTACTAAATCTCCCAAATCATTGTCTACTATGAAGCTTCCATGCCATCATTTCTTCCATGTGAACCATGTTTCATAAATGTTTCATAATTGGTTCTCAATTTTCTCAACACGAGAAACCTAACAACTCCATCCTTTTTCACATAAAATATGAAACAAAAATCTGACCTGGAGGTGGGAAATTCTTCAATACTTCACACACCAAAACACCGCTCTCAAACAAACAAAAATCTACCAATTTTCTGCCACAAACTACACACAAATTTTGAATCTTCTTCTCTACTCTATTCTGATTGATGCTTACAATAATTTGATATGACTATGCAAATCTATGTGAATATCTATTTCAATCTCTACTCACTCACAATTCCCTCACAATGGAATACTCACTCACTCTCCAAAATAACCAACCAAATAGACTCAATGCCTTCCTTTATTTATTAATTTTCTATGTTGAGTCACTTAGTAAATGCTACAGGTTATGGACCACTCAACAATTCTTTTCACATGCTTCAGATTTGGTTGAGGTAGGATTCTCTACCAAATCAACCACTAACTCCACTTGTCTTTCGATATCTTCAACCTTGACCAACTTCTAGAGGGCCTACAAACTTTTTCGACCATACGCAAAAAAAAATTGATCAAGAACATTGCCACACCACAAAAATTATCTTAGTAGTGTGAGGAATGTGAATAAAAACACATGAAAAACCTCGGTCGCACCCACAAGACATGCTCCATGTGACTAGAACCTTCAGTTGCTCCCAGAGGCCTGTCTTCCAACAATTGGAGCCCTTCGGCTTCTCTCACATGCTTGGCTAAGGATTATCAAAACTCACAACTCAACTCATGTCCTACCCAATCTTCTTCGAGAGATTGAAAAGCCTTTGTAGTACCTTTGGAAGTCACTGAAACCTTTGGAACATTTCACCAAGTCATTGTCATATCATAAACATCATCACAAGTCAAACAAGCTTGACTAGGATGTCAACCAACAACCATACTAATCATTTGCACCATCAAACTTCTCCACAACATATTGGCCATCAATATGTAGCTCCAGTACCTATCATACATGTTCCAAACATCCACTGTGTCCTCTTCAAGCCCAATGTATAACATCATCAACATGTGGACCTAACTAGGACATGGATACCTAATCAACAAGGCTCCTTAAACCTAACTCTTGTAACAACCACCAACATTTGTATGCAACAACATGATCAACATGATCATCATCATGGGAAGGCCTCCAGGCTAGTGTAAAAAACCATCATCTAACTCAATAAAATGATCATGAACATGAGGACCATGACATCCTTTGAGTACACTCTATATGCAACACATCATCTGCATACAAGCCACCTGTAGCCCATGCATACCCATGTTACTAGGTTGACATCAATGCCAACCAACGAACACATCTGCAACACACATCAATGCCAACAAATGGAACCAAGAAGAAAAGGAAGCTTTCTCACAGATTAAGCAAGCTACAACAGAAGCTCCCACTCTTTACAACCTTGATTTCAATAAAGATTTTATGTTATATACTTGTTCTTCATATTCTTCATTAGTGGCCTTGTTGATGCAGAAAGATGACGAAGGTAATGAAAAAATTATATCTTTTATGAGCACGGGCTTACAAGGATTAGAGCTAAATTATACCAATATGGAGAAGAAATAGTATGATATGTACAATGTGGTCAAACAATTTAAGCCTTCTATTCTAAACAATCATGTCATAGTGTTTGTTCCTCACCCTATGGTAATATCATTGTTTGTGTAGCAGGAGTTGGGAGAACGCATAACCAATTAGATGACATTCCTATAAGAGTATGATCTTGAGTTCAAACCAACTCACACAATCAAGGGACATGGATTATTCAATCTTGTTGTTGAAGCTTCTGATCAACTTGAATAATAAATGAAAGGATGGTAACAAGATATCGAGATGTACCAAAATGATTCAATTCCCACACCTAGCACACCATCATCTGAGTATGCTAATTTGAGGCAATATATGGAACAAGGGACTTTTCCTTCTACCTTATCAAATCAAAAAACGGTCATCTAGCTAAAAGCTTCTTCTTACCAATTAGTCCACGGAGACTTATTTCGAAAGAACCAATGATAATCGAGTTATCCTAAAGCGTTTAGAATCTATTGATGTTGAAAAAGTCTTGAAAGAGGTGCATGATGGACCGACAGGAGGACACTATGTTAGTGATACAACAACAAAAAACATTATAAGGGTAGGCTATTATTGGTCGACTTTATTTAGATACACTCATGCATAGGTTTTCAAAAACTCCATATGTTAAGATTGTGTTACAAGAGAGTCACAATCAACTGCCCAACTCCATCCTATTGCAATGAAGGAACCTTTTTAGCAATGTCGTCTAGATGTTATTGGGGAGTTCGCTCCACATTACTCAAAACAACATAATTACATCCTCACATCTATGGAATATTTCACAAGGTGGGTTGAAGTTGTGCCACTTAGAAAGGTCAATGATCATGAGTTAATATGTTTTCTCAATCAAAATGTTATTTCTAAGTTTGGTGTTCCCACCTCCCTTGTCTTTGATAATGCAACTTATTTTTCATCATTAAGGTTGTATGATTTTTATTTTGAGAGTGGATTTCTATTGAAGCATGTTTCTAACTACTATCCCCAAGGCAATGGCTTAGCTAATTCCACCAATAAGAACCTAATAAATATAATCAAGATTTTTTTTCTTTCATAACAGAGAAATTAGCATAATGCTCTAAATAATACTCTTTGGGTTGATTGGGTCAATCATAAACTGTCTCTCGGCACTTTCCCTTTCTTCCTTTTGTATGGAAAGGAATAAATCCTACTTCCTAACCTGCACCTACCTGTGTTACAACTATCCCAAGAATTTTGTGGTAGGTCATGCCCAATCATGACAAGTAGAATTGACACCTTGCTGAAACTTGAGGAAGAAAGAAAAAAGGCTTAAGGAAATATTGACTCACACTAAATTCAGATGAAGATATTATTCGACAGAAAATCCACCGGTAACAAAGAATTTAGTGTGGGTGATCATGTCCTGAAATGGGATAAAGCCCATGAGGGCAAGGGAAAACACACCAAGTTTCAAGCCCTATGTATTAGACCATACTAAGTGAAGGAAAATTTTGGCCATCATACTTATCGTCTCCAAACCCTAGATTGGAGGAATAAATCTCTTCCCATAAATAGACAAGACCTAAAATTCTACTTCACTTAGCAACTCTTGTAGCTGCTCTCTTTTCTTCGTACATATTTCTTTCTTGTCATTACCATTTCATGCCCTTATTTTCCTGTCTTGTTTTTAGTTTCCTATTATTTCCGTGTGCATTTGATTTTCAATACCACTCAAAGGCCTATTGTACAAAAATAAGGCCTTGCATATGAATAAAATACCTAGGAAATTGTCAAAATTCGAATGTATTACAAGAATTGTGGTAACCACTCAATCATTGGCTAGATTCAAACTTATTTCTACTGTTTGAACTTGAATATCATTGCAAGTCAAGGATATTCATGAATAAAATATGGACTTGAATTTGTGGGGAAGTCTAATCAGTTATAATTTCCTCTTTTCTTAATAGGATTTTTGTTTCTTCAATTGGCTTTGAGATTTAGATTTTTTCTCAGTGACTTGACCTAGTGCTAAGAGAAGGGAAAATGAGAAAACTTATAGTGAGTAAATTCTTTTCAAAAAAAGCATTAAAGTCTCTCAAAACAAGGAAAAACCTCTCTTTCCCATAAATTAATTCAAGATCCCTCATATGCATTGGGAAAATGAACACCTAATAAATGATGCCAATGTGCATACAGAAGAAAATTCAATTAAATGAAGGGTGAATGATTGAGAAAGGCTTCTTGTGCAGAGAGGCCATGTAAGAAAATTTATCGAGGTATTGAATAGGCATGTTGGTAGCGAAGCTATGTTTGTGATTCCTTGAATGAATCCATCGGGTAATAAATAAGCCTACTAGTAACGATCAACACCAAAGATTCACCTTAATCTCAAACATCTTCAGTTCACGCTCCCACTATCTTGGTCTCATATCAAAGACACTAATGTTTCCTCCCAACTTATAGAGTGTACTGAAAATGAGCCAACAAAAATGATAAAGAGAGTACATTCATTAAATGAGGTTACACAACAAAATTAGGGGGGCCCATAAGTCTGGGACAATACTTCTGAGGATTAGAATTCATATTGAGTAGAGATCAAGCAGAGATTCTGAGGTCCTACCAATAAAACACCAATTGTTGTAGTCACTACAACACATCCAAAGTTTGACCTTTTAAAAAAATTTGGAGACCCCCTTATTCAACTTCCTATCACACTTTTCCTATGGTCTACTAAGGTTTCATTCCTCCTTTGACCTAGCCAGGTTTCTCCGAGGTCTAACAAATTTAACCCTTAAGTTTTTCTCACCTAGTCATAGGTTTCATTTGCAATTTTTAGTGACATCCTCACTGATGTCTAAAAATGTGACTTACAACCTCCCTATAGCACCTTCACTCTTAAATCGCCCTATTATATTATAGTGATTCCTCACTGTAATATGATATCGTGACTTGCGACCTCCTTTAGGAACCTTTTTTCCCAAGTCACAAGTCACATTTTTAGTTCACAATGGCTCCTTACTATAATTTTTAATTGCAACCTGTGACCCCTACTAAGCCCATCACATGTAATAGATTCAATGCACAAGTCCTAGGTATGACTTCCTTCACACATGGCTACTCTTTATAAAAAAAAAAACCATTTTCTCATCCCAATTCTTCCTGCCTCTATGCCTAGATGAGCGGACCTCCATTTGGATGTGAATTATGTGTGTGACCTATAGGTAAGTAATCAAATAATATCTACAATATTACTTCTCTGCTAGAATTAAAAGTGTTTCATTGATTTATTTTCCCTCTCTTACGTGCTTTTAACTTCAAAAAATGAACTCTATTATGTCTCTCTTTGCACCCAATCACCATGCCCTCACCCTACACCTTTCATTTTTGGATGTGGTTGAAATCTCGAATACATATCCACTCTTCCATTAATCCCTAAACCTAACACTTATATTTCTTCACCCGAAACACTCACACACCATTCCACCATAATGACTTCTACCCTAAGGGAAATCTAAAATGATTTTGAATTGTTTACGATTTTGTGCAAAAGGGTTAAGTATATATTGTATGGATTTATTTTATTTGACCATATGAATTTTTATCCCTTAGTTTGGGTAATAAATCCCACTATTTTGTTTTCTTAAATCTTGTCTTGTCGGTAAGATACTCTCAAACCAACACCCTCTTGGGTTTCACCCATAAAAAACTCTCCAATGCCAAAGTCTATGATTAGGATCTTTGAACAAAGTCTTGGCTAGGTAGCATATCTTATGAGTAGCGAATACACCTTTTCAAAACTCAACGAGGATCAAACATTGGTTTGCAAATAATTTTCTGATATGTCTATCAAAAATATGCATGATAAAATCTTTGATAATACAATCTAAAACATGTGCCCTCTTCCTCCTTTATCCCTAGTCGCAGATCCAGTTCTCAGTAAATTGCGATGAAGAAGTGTGATTTATGATAGAGTGCCCTATAAACTCAAACTTCAACCTACACATAAGCTTTCTCTCTGCCAAGATTGATCACCTAAACTCTAGTATCCTAAAACTTGACCTTGGCTTTCACATTTTTCTCGTGAGTTCATTGATTATCATTGCTTTGAACTAACATTTATGTCTTTGATTAATATATTCGAAATGTCATGTACCATTGACATATATTTCATAAGAATCTCATCTTATTTTGGAGAGATGGTGTTTCCATAATCAAAGGATCTAGCAGAAGCTCTATCAATATTGAAATAAGTATAGAATGGGTCATGGATAACCTTCCAAAGTTACCTGCTTATGGTGATACTACTTATCGAATTGACAATAAAACCAAACTCTCATGGGGATAACTTCACTAAAAAATTGCAGAAATATGTTCCATGGGATTAGGAGGATTTTCAAGTATATATCAATGTGAATAAGTCTTGGTTGCATGAAGTAGCAGCACACCCACCAGTCTTCCCATGTGCGGAGAGGATAAAATGGATCCTTCAACACACTGATGAATCTATGTGGGAATTTAAGGGTCATGACAAGGAAATTGTGGCATCCTTCACCGCCGCATACATTGCAAGCTATTACAAGCTACCCCAACATCAAGAAGCTTTCCACACCGAATGGTTATCTACATTCAATGAGCCCACAAAGGATATATATAGAAATATTTATGGCAAGAGCCAAATAAATTAAGGTTAAAAGGAGATGGAATCAATAAGACAAAGTCTCTCAGGAAGGTTTATCAACTAATTACTCCCATTATGAATAGGTTGCATGGTAAACCAAACATCTGCACCTTTGAAGGAACCTAGGTCCTCTTAATGTACACAATTTCCATGAAAGGAACAATTTTAAATTGGGAAATCATACTTGCGTCTTCCATCAAACCAAATTCCCATGTAGCCAAGAATCTTATAGAAGGGGAACAAACAAAATTCTATATGGCTTTGTATCTCTTAGATGTAATTTGTGCAAGGTGTGATTTCGAAGTTTGGGTTTAGAGTGAATTATAGAATAGATCAAACTTATGCATATCTGTTATAAGCATCTATGGAACACACGTTGTAGGGCCATGTATAAGAAGATTGTTTAATATTTTATTTCCCCTCTATATAGTGTAATTTTTGGTGAAGAACCTCCATGCATGTCAAAATGATCAAAGACTTCTCTTCATGATATCACAAACTAGTTTCTAATTGGAGAAACTAATTATATTAGGGTTTCAAGTGCCTATAAGTCTCCTCATGCCTTCCCCACACTAGTCATAGATAAAATGGTATTACAAGAGGTTGCTTACCAACTGACTACTAGATTTTTTTAAAACCTTGCTGAAAGGTAAGAAGGGACTATGGCCTATATTCACATTGAACATTGGAGTCTACACTATTCAAAGCATTAAGAATGCAAAAGAGGAAGCCAAAGATATAAATCTCTTTCATTTTATTGATTTTAGGTTCCATAAATATGACTCAAGAGGTATTGCATTGGCTCATTACAAAGCAATTAGGTTTGGTTGGGCTTATACTCACTTCACTGCTGAAGGAGAAGAAAATATCAAAAACTTTTATAACACGTCCATAGCAGTAGAATCAATTGTGCAACAAGAAAAGGGGGTACAAAAATCAGATAATGACACAAAAGAGAGCATGAGTCTAGAGGTAAGAGAAACCATTCTCAAGAGAAATCGAAGAAAGGAAAATAGTAAAGAAAAGAAGAAGAAACAAAGGATGATAAGTAGTAATCCCCTAGAAAGAAAAAAGAGGAAGAAGTGAGAAAGGATCAAGAAAAAGAGAAATAGAGGAAGAAGCAATAATTAGAAGAAACCATGAGAAATAAAGAAGAGGAGAAGAAAATAAAAGAAACCCTAAAGGGGAAGAATTCAGAAGAAGAAAAGATAAATAAGAAAGAGGAGGCCATGAAGAAGAGGAAGAACTTAGATAGAAAGTAGAGGAAGAAATTTGGGAAAACAGAATAAGAACAAAGAAACAAAGAAGAAGAGTGAAAGAAGAGAAAGGAATAAGAGGAAACCAAGAAGCAGAAAGAGGCTTTATCCAAACAATTTGAACAAGATCTACTTTCTGAAGAACATGAAGAAAAATTACTAGGGGACCATTCGAAGAGCTCAAAAATGTAGTTGGAGGTGTCCACCTTGAACAATCTACCATCGACACCCATCATAGATTTACAATTCTTGCTGCAATAATTGGGCATTATAGAGGAGGAGGAGTATTCGATATCTCTAGACTCACCTTCAACCAAGTCTAATGAAAAATCATGGAAGAAAGGTGCAGATGCTTGGATAAGAACCTAACAAAGCCTATGTCAATTTTCACAGAAAGGGAAATCATATTGAACATCACAATGAACCCTAATATGATATCTATCGCTGGAACTACTTTTGTAACCACTACGTAATTGAATATAAATTGATTAACAAAAGAAAATGTAGATTTGAAGGAAAATTTTGTCACCTCTGCACAAAAGATTCTAAAATGACAAAGTCGGAAGCATGTTGTGTTAATATCTCGTTCCCAAAGCAAAGACTTGCAAACATCCATTATGGATGAGGTAATGACACTAGAAGAGGTAACAATCTTGGTTTATAACGAGATGATGAGCTTGCATCAAGTTATGACCCCATTCCCAAACATGCATAGTGAGTCAAAAGAAAGAGGAACAATGATCAAACTAATCACCTCGATAGTTGATCACATATATGAATGGACCAAACAATATCATAATGCACTCGAGGAACTATTAAGGAAAAAATGGATAACAAAGGAGAATAATAATGTTTTTTTCCATATCAAAATTCAGTCACATGACAAATTGACCAAGGATTTGGACAAGGTAATAACATAATATAAGACCTTACATGGTAGGGTGGAATCCCTTATGGAGATGCACAAGGTCCCTTCCATTGGTGAATTAGGTTATATAAGATCCAAAGAAGAATTCAATCAAGCGATTCATTCATCCTTGGATCCCATCAAACAAACTATTGCAAAATATGACTTGCAAGCTACAAAAGAGGTGATTTCTCAATATGTGGTTGAGCCTATGAGGCTATACATGAAGCTCATGACTCTATCAAAGTAGGTACAAGCCAATAATCCCACCTTGATACTATATGCACTAAAATGCCTTGACAAGCATGGGGATGAGTTGAAGCACAAGATCTTGACTCTCGCAGGAAAATACATGCTATGGCAAGAATACCTGGTTCTGGATTTACAAGTATATGTGTTGGAACTCACCTTCACTAGACTAGTTGATTAAGGATGCTTTTTTTCTTCTTACTATTAAGGTAATTTGTATTTTGTTGAGAGTACATTAGGCTCTAGAGTAGAAAGAACCACATGGAATATGAAAGGTCATGTGGAAGATGAAAGTCATGAGGTTAGGTGAAAGGTCATGGTAGGTGAAAAGTCACCCTACATTTTATAAATAAAGCCTCATGGTTAGATGTAAGGGACCTTAGTTTTGGACTCAATTTGTGCATATTGTTTCGAGCGCTAATAGAACTTTTAAAGATTCATGTAGTGCCTTTTCATTTCCACTAGTGGACTTCATGGAAATTTCATGTGATGATGTTATGAACATTTCAGCTTAATCTCTAAAGCTCTTTGAACCCAAGTATGTAATACCTTCCATGTGTTGTCAGAGATTGGTTGTTTCTTCTTGTTATGTTGTGATGGTATATGTTTTTCTTTCACTATGTTTAGATTAAATAAATTGTTTTATTGATTTAAGAACATATCATTTATGGGATTTTATGCTTTCATGTTTTTTATTGATTATGAACTAATTTATGGTTGATAAATTATTTTTAGTCTTATGCATGAGTTTTAGTTGAAGTTTTTCTCATATTTATTCATTTAAGATTGATGTGGTATCATTTAGTATGTTTATAGCATTTTGAATGTTAAATTTCCATTGAGTTTCTTAACTTGTATTCCTTGAAAGTATTATTATTTCTCTAATGTTTATTGTTCATATTGTCCAAAGAGAATCTTCAAACAACATGATGATAGTCGGGCCCACATACCGGATGGGACTTCCATACCCAACATTGTAGTGTCTAATTGGGATTCTACAATTAGGAGATCCCCTTGATGTTGGCAGTGAAATTTGGCCTGTCAACACCTATAATAATATATATCATACTTCCCTGAATATGAGCCCCTTTGAGGTGTTGTATGGTAAAATATGAAAAGTACTTCTAATTTGGGACCATCCTAAATATCGATTGGTGTTGGGAGGGCATATATTCTCAAAGAGATGGACGAAGTAGTTAAACAGGTTAAGCAAAATTTAAAAATGGCTCAAGATTGAAAAAAGAGTTATGCAAACTTGAAAAGAGTTCATAAAGAATTCAATGTTGATGATCATGTATATTTAAAATTAAAACTAAATAAAATCACACTTAGACTTCGAAACTATTCCAAGCTATCACCCAGATACTGTGGACCTTTTGAGGTGTTAGCTAGAACTAGACATGTTTCCTAGTAGCTTGTTCTTCTAGTAAACATAAAAATTGATAATGTATTTCATTTATCCTTTTTAAAGAAATATGTACATGAATTAACTAATTTAATGGATAGGAATGTTGTACAAGTGGAACGAGAGGGATATTTCCTTGCAAATCCTCTATGTAATCTAGACTGGAGGGTAATCATGTGGTGGAATAGAGACATAATTCAAGTGAAATTTCAATGGAAACATTTCAAACTAGAAGAGGCAAATTGGGAGTTGGAGGTGATTTTAAAGAATCAAAGCCATCTATGTTTTAGAAAATCTAGAATGAATTCTATAAATTATGAGCAAACACCAGGACGGTTTCAAATTCAAGTGGGGGAGGATGTGATATCTCCTTACTTGAAGCTTTTGTTGTAAATATTGTTATGTGTGATTATGTTTTAACTTTAAAATACTTATTTATAAATAGTGTATTAGTGTGATAAATTGATAAAGGCTTAATGTAAATCTTGTATTTATTATGTTGTTAATAAAAACAAAGTCTTGAAATTAGTGCAGAAAATACATCTAGTTGAAAGAGATAAAGGATGCAAGTTAATGTTGGTTGTTAGTTACCCATTTATTAAGTCCTAGGAATCTAATTCGAAAGATTGGATTTATGATTATGGATATGATTGATCCATAAAATCCCTAAAAGACAGGATGTTGTCTTTGGAAGTGGGAAGTAGAGCTCACTAAATAAGCTAATAACTACCTGCGACATGCTGAGTGAGGTGGAAGTAGTTATCAACTACCAAATAGTTGATAAGGGTAATTACTTTTGTCTCCCTTTTGAGTGAAGAGTACGTAGTGCAAAACTATGGTAGACAAAAAGAAAAGACAAAAAGAGATAAAGTACTTGCAAGACCAAAGCTTGGTGGGATGGTTTAGAGGACATAGTGTCAATGGTTGTGTGGAGTTGGTGAGCTCTTGTATTGTTTCCAGACTTATAATATCAATTCACTACCCTAACATTTTACCATACGGATGATTTTCTTAGCGATTTGAAAATAATATGATGTTTTGTTACTTAGCGACATGTTTCATTTTATATGCATCTATGTATGCTTTAAATGTTTGTAAAAAACAAAGTTATGTAGTAGTTAGTCTGAAGGAAAATTAATTTACGTTTTATACATTTAGTGCATGCAAGCATATAAGTTTATGTACAAAAGTATATATGTGTATTTGAGAGAAAGACTAGTCTATTTTAGGATTTAAGATGTGTTCATATGTACAAATACAAGCAATTGAAATTTAGTTGGCTAAATACTAGTATAAAGGTAAAATGTAGAAAGCAATTATGTGTGTGTGTGTGTGTGAATAGAAATTAGAAGTAAAAGTTGCATGAGTACATGAAATAACCAAAATAAATAAGCAAAGAAACAATATTCCTAGAAGAGGACTGTAGGTTTGTAAGAAAAACTATTAGAGATGTCATTTATATAGTTGTAAATTATACATGATAATAATGAATGATAAACATTATATATATAAGTTATAAAAGACCGAGCAATTAAGAAAACAATTTGCACAAAAAAAATAAGAAAGAGCACAACCATTGTATAAATAACTTGAATGTATAAATATATGAAAAGAATTTATATAGTCACATAGTTTAAAATCATAAAAATCCTTTGTATATCATTAGTGAGAAAAGATGATTTAATACCACTATAGGTCAAAATGACCTCAATAAATTTGACATATGACCTTAATAAATTTCAATGGACAGTACTTCAAGGTTAAATAAAATACCCTCAAATTAAAATTCATAAACATACAAAGAAGTCTTTAGTTTTAATATTCCAATAAGGAAGTGAGAACTAATAATAACTACTAATCTAAAAATAGATATTAGGAAAATTGGTGTTTGTCTCCAACTTGGGAATCATGTGCAAGAGCTTTGTAGGTTGCAGAGCTACAAAGCTTTGTCCAAAAGCCACAGTGTTAATGAGGTAATAATTAAAACCCAAACTAACCCTAATTAATGACAGCCATGGGTTGAACCCTAATTAATGACAACCATGGATTTGTCAACGCACATTATGAACTGTTAGGATTGTTATCGTGTCGTTATACCAAAGCAACACGTGGGCACATTTCATACGTTGTAGATTCAAGAATTACCTAGAAGTTTCACATTGAAATATACCAAATAGAGCCGACAACTTAAGACAATATATTAACATTTTAGCACATGGGTGGGACTCGAAGTTCATATATACGACTTGCCTTCGATATGGTCGACATATATTAATATGTTTGAATGTGTTAATAGTTTGTTAATAATTTGTTGCAAACTATGATATAGGATAAGGAGAGTATATATATATATATATATATATATATATAATATATATATATATATATTCGAATCTGGGTGGAAACTTGTTATAACTCATTTGAACATCCAAAATCCTAGATAATCTATCTTCAAGTAACATATTTATTGCAATTAATTTACACAGGTCAAATGATGGATATCATATATATATAAGGGTTATTGATGAGTTCCATTGCTACACCCAAAATGCTTGAAATTCTAGATGTCCTTTTAATAATTAATTGATATCTTCATATTTGGGACCATGTGATATGGTATTTTATTCAAGTAATCTAGATATTGTGATGTATCATGATTCCTATATATGTAAGTTTCCATTCACATGTCATGTCATATTTCAATCAATCATGTTGTTAGCATCATATCTACATAGTTATCCCACATGTTAATGTTATGGTGTACATGCTAACATGGAGGCCAAAGTCAAGGGTTTTTTGTATGAAGATTAGATATATGATCAATATCAAAATACTACTGTTTATGTTATATTTATACCATGTGCTTTGTCATACATGAAATATGTTATATTGGTAAATTATTATATATCTCTAGTTTTCATTGTACCTAATAAGTGTGTCATAAACCTCTATAGTTATGCTAATACATAAAACATAAGCCACTTGTCGAGATTAGCAACATGATTTTCTTATAAAATATTAAGCATATATCTTATTTCTTAGGAGATTGAATTTCGACAAGTATGATTTTCACAGGATAAATCATGTAAACAAATTAATTACTAATTGTGTAATTTTGATAGTTTAAATAAAATTGTTTGAATTCAAAATAATTTTTAGCAAGTTTATTGATTCTCTTGCTTTGTTTAAACTTTTGCAAATTTATAGACTATAGAAATAATCCGAAAGATTATTGGAAGAGGAAGAGAATAGGGGAAATTGGACAAATAAATATTAAGGCATTTTCTCATGTAAAAATAAAGGAAATTACATGTTCAAAATCCTCAATAGAACACAATGAATTGCACTGAAAATTTTAATTGGTTATCCATTAAGAAATTCCTTTAATAGATAATGGAAAAGGTTTGTATCAATATTATTGATTGAAAGGAATATAACTAAATGGTATTCCAAATGTTTCTCGTTAAATTATTATGAGAGATGAGTTGGAAAATCAACAGATTTATAGCAGAAAGTCTCAAGAATTTGAATGAATGTATTGATGCAAGTGGATATTGGTGGCTATCCACCTCTTCCAATTACTTAATAGTTCTCTATCTTCTTGCAAGATTTTCTATGGTCTTTTGGGTCCCAAACATCTAAGGCTATATTGAGCCCTAAAACAATATTTTTTGGCTATATTGGGGGACTAGGGGTTGTCATGGCACATCTTGATCCTAGCCAAAAGTTGTAATCCTCAGAGAGTTTTTTCCAATGGGTTATTGTGCACCCAAAATGGATATTTTATGTAATATTTTTGTCCTTTGGAAGTTTGTGTACCATCTAACCACCTCAGGGTCCACAAATGTTTTGGTGGTTCATCTTCTATGGCTAGATTTTGGACCTATAGGGTTATTTCTTTATATTAAAAGGTAATTATTACACCCTCTTATAATAATATTTGTAAATTCATGTAGGAAACATCTCTCTCCCTTCAGAGTTAACCACCATTGAATTTGAGTTCTATAGTATTATGATAATTTATTTATCAATAGAAGTCCATTTTTCACTGTATTAATGTACTATCTAATATATTTCTATGTGTGTTCCATTTCCTTTCCTATGATTCCTTGTACAAACTATATTAGTGGTATTAGATAAATTCGATCCATGTTTTTTCTTTGTACATGTCCCTAATGATTTTAGGGTATAGAGAGTTTGGTCTTAAGCCAATTTCACTTGAGAATGGTTACTCTCACAAAAATAAAGAAAGATGATAGAAAAGTATATACCATCAAGTTGTTGCTTGAGGATATAGTCACACAACTGAGGAATGACATGATGTAAAATTTCACCTAAATCCTTCGATGACCGTCAATAGAGGCCAAGGCACCTTCAACAGGAGATAATTTTGGAGGTGCAACACCCTTGAAGGTAAAAGTTAACCCTGATATCCATTTATTTGAATTCCAAATAGATATTGACACATTGGAGAAATGGTTAAATCTGTTATAGCAAAATTACATTTTACAAAAAAAATTGACAATGAGAAGACCACTTTCATACTCTTGAAATCCTTTCACCATGTCAAATATTGGTGGGAAGGTTATTACAAGATGCATAGTGAAAATTAGTCTACAATATATAATGCATGATCCACTTTGAAATATTTTTTATGCCCTCAAGGAGGGATTCTACACTGTAGGGAATTATGATGGCCAATATATGAGATGGACAACTATATGAATAGAGAGAGACTAGAAATTTCCATAGTACACCAATATTTTCCATACCTTGCACTCAAATCTAGATATGATAGACTTGAACAACACCTGATTTTGAAGTGCCATAGTGTCCTACATAGGTTCATCCAAATAGAGATGGGTTTCTTGGATATCTCCTCGGCAGAAGTTTCTTATCAATATGTTGTTAGAATTGAATAGAAATTGAAGCAGAGGAATAAGCATGAGTTCATGTTTGCAAATATATTGTAAAATAACCCTAGAAAATGTGGCCCTAACTTAGGTAATAAGGGACAAAGCAAGGATATCCAACCTTAATAAAACCATCCCAAGTCATAGGTAAAGAATGGTAATGGGAAACTGAATAAGGTCACTAGAAAGTCTTGTGAATTCCACAAAAACCCATGGCACAACATTAATAAAGTCCACTTGAAACAATCATTGTTGGTTGATCTTAAATAAAGTAAGTGGACTATGAATCAAATTATGATTTAGATCATGATAAAGGGAATCTGATTGCCAATGTAGAACCCATTTCTACTATTGTAACTACAAGGATCCAACCATAAGATTTAGAGTAGCTTGAGGAGGGGAAGCACATTTTTTATTCACATATCTAGGTGAAGGGGATCCCTCTACATTTGATTGTTGACATGGAATCTAGAAGAACCTAATCTTAGCCAAGGTCATCCAGTTATTGAAGTTTTCGACAATGCTACACCCCCAACCTTACGCCATTTGTTAATTGACCCATGGATGAGACTTCCTTGTCAACCAATAATTCCACCTATCTTATGGCATCATTACCTTTAAAAATAGGTAATGTGTGACACTGCCCCACTCAAATATTGTGATGTTATTTTAGAACAATCTTATATGTGGAAATTCTCATACATGTAGTGTCACTATTAATTTAGGAGGCCAAATCTACAGGATACCAAAATTAGTTCCAACTACCATAACTTCATTTATCTCAGCAATACCATGTAGAAAGGTAACCCGGCTCTAACTACAAATTTTTCCCTCTTCATGGTTCAATGAGGTAAAAGGAAGTTCATTGTGACCACCATACCCTTGACATTGATCTAGGTGGATGATAATTATTGTAGTTAATAATTATTTTTCTACCAATGTTTGTTTACAACACATGGTTTAAGTAAAACCATGGATTGTCTTTGTAATATGCATGATAAAAAACAAAATAAATCATAATAGTGAAGTCAGAATCTAATCACATGATGATTTTGTTTTTACGATTGTAATATATGTTATTCACCCATGGATTTTGTAAACCATAGTATTTTCCCATGGTATTTGAAATGTGATGATAGGCATGACATTAGGTGAAAATACACTCGTAAAAAGTATAAATACAAGACTTATCCATGGAGGAAAACATGATTTTTCTTATAATGTAGTCTCATGGTATATTACCAATTCAATAAAAATATATACATTCTTTTTATATTGTTTTTCTACAATATTTCTCTTATGGATTGTAACATATTCCTTTGTCATTTGTGAATTTTTCATTTCTTAGAAAACTTGGATCCCACCAACATTAATGCATCATATCACATGAGAACTTTGTAGTTAAGCATTCTTGGGCTAGAGTAATACTAGGATGGGTGACTTGTTGGAGAATTTATATTTTATTGTTTTAACACTCTTTAAGTCTCATTTTTTCAACGATCTAGATCAGTGGTATCAAAGAAATCCGCTCTTTTCTATTTTTATGTGCATGTCTTCGATGAGATCAACGTACAAGTAGTTGGGACTCGAACTATTACAACCTTTTCAAGAAAATTCTCTCCAACCCCATGATCCTCATATGACATATGAAAATAAAAATGATGAAGCAAAATATATTGTTAAACTATTTCTGGTGGAAGCATTTATGTAATAGAGGAGTGAGATGATGGACTATTTCACCAATATCCTCCAATGACTCCCAACAACAGCCAAAAAACATTCATCAAACAGAAAGTTTGGAAGCTCAAAACCCTCAAGGTACAAGTTAGCTTTGATGTCCCCCTATCTGAAGCAAACATAGATGTAGAAGCTTTAGAGAAATAATTGAATCTACTATAGGACTATTACAAAGTCCATAATTTTTTTGACAATGAGAAAATCACCTTTACACTCCTAAAATATCTTCCCCATGTCAAATATTGGTGGGAAGGTTCCTAGAAGAGACTCAACAAAGATGAGTATAGGGTGTATGAGGTAGGCGCCACTTGGGACATTTTTGTTTATTCCCTCAAGGAGGAATTATAACCTATAGGATACTATGAATACTAGTACATGAGATGGACCACACTATGGTAGGTTAGGGACCAAGTTGTGAAAGAGTTCACAAATATCATTCATACCCTACACACCAAGATGGTTATCAAAGACTCTGAGAGACATTTGTTTCTCAATTATCATGGTTTTATGCATAGATACATCCAAACTTAAATGGGGTTCATGGACATTGTCTCTCTTATCACAACATATTGGTATGATGTTAAAATAGAGAAAAAAAAAAAATATAGTAAGTGAGACTTTCAATCTACAAAATTTTCACCACATAAGTAGGGAAAAGAAAACCCACCTAAGCTATAAACAAAGAATGGTAATGGAAATTCAAAGGAAGAAACTAGGAAGTGTTGTAGGCTTCACAAAATTCCCTCACACAACATTGATGAATGTCGCTTAAAATAATCATTGTTAGTAGAGCTTAAAGAGAAACAAGCATACTATGGTTCAGATTCTTATTTAGAATAGTATAAAATAAATTTTATCATTGATGTAAAACCCAATGTTACCATCACAACTAGAAGATTGAACCAAAAGAGTCAGAGGAGCTTGATGAGGGGGAGTTCCTCTTCCATTCATAGATGTGTGCAATGGGGACCTCGTTACATTTAATTGTTGATAGTGGGAGCCAGAAGAACCTAATATCATCCAAGGTTTTCAAGATATTGAAGCTACCAATAGTTACACACCCCCAACCATACACCATTGTTTGGTTGAGCCATAAACAAGACATTTTTGTCAGCCAACAGTGTTGCTTGTCCTATAGCATCAATCCCTTCACAAATGATGTATTTTGTCATGTTCCCCACTCAAAGTTTGTGATGTTATTTTAATAAAAAAATATATATGGAAACCTCATAGTGTCATTTTTACTATTGGAGGTAAGCTATACAAGATACCAGAGGTAGTTTTTACTAATGCAATTTCATTGATCTCATAAAACAATGCAAGAAGTTAGTCTCTCATACTTCCAAGTTTGTCCTCTCCACAGTTCGATTAGAGGGTGAACAACAAGTCACTGCAACCACCACAAATTCAGTACGATTTCTCTCTACAGGACACAGTCAAGTAGAAAAGCTTGTATAAGGGTCTAGAAATATATTCACCTCGCCTATAAAGGCACCCTTACACTTCCAAGTAAAAAAATCACTTACACAAGATGGAAACCTTCCATATGTTCAACATGACTATAAATGAGTTATTTATATCTCTATTATCGCTTTCCAATCATGTTTAGGTTTCCATCTAGCAATCCCCATGGATGCCATTGTTCTGATTGCATCTTCAAACAAATTCCTCCCATGTTAATGATGAAGTAGATTGAGCAACCAGATTTGTTGAATGATTCCAACACTTCCAACAATAGGTTCATGATTTCCTACAAAAATATAATGACAAGTATAAACATGACATGGTCAACATCGGGCTCTGTGTAATTTTTAATTTACAACTAATCAGATTATGGACACCAAGATGAAGGGTACTCACTAGCAGAACATACAACTCTATCGAGTGGTTGACATAGGGAATATTCTTCACCAAGGAAATTGGTTGACAAGGAACCAAGTTCAATATAAATTTCCCCATATGATAAGTGAACTTGATGAAATTAGGGTCATTGCTTCTTAAGGGGGGAAGATTTATCTAGGTGGATGATAATCACAACAATTAATAATTATTTTATTGCCAATGATTGTTTACAACACATGGTTTAGTTAAAACCATGGATATAATTTGAAATATGCATGATAATAAACAAAAATGAATCATACTAGTGAAGTGAGAATCTAATCACACTATGATTTAGTTTTACCATAAAAGCTATGATATTCACCCATGGATTTTATAAACCATAGTATTTACCCATAATATTTGAATCACATGATGATTTAGTTTTTACCATTGTAATTTATGATGTTCACCCATCGTATTCATCCATGTATTTTGTAAACCATGGTATTTTAAATGTAACAAGAGGAATGACTTCTCGTGAAAATACACCCATAAAAAGTATAAATATGAGACTTCACCATGGAGAAAACCTTGTTTTCTATCATAATGTATTTTCATGATATGTTACCAATTCAATAAAAATATTTGTATTCTTTTTACTATGTTTTTCTACAATATTTATTTTATTCATTGTGACATGTTCCTTTGTCATTCATGAATTTTCCATTTCTTTGACAGCTTGGATCAAACCAAAATTAATTAATCAAATCTTATGAGAACGATGTAGTTAAGCAAGCTTGGGTTAGAGTAATACTAGGACGGGTGACCTATTAGAAAATTTTAGATTTTGTTCTTTTGTCACTCTTCATGTGTCATGATCTGGATAAGCATAGGGACTCTCTAGAGAAGAGAATTGGGTGGATAATATTGTAGAAGCATACAAAGATATATTTGCTTCACCTATGGGGGTGAATCTTCACTATAAGGTTAAACATTTAATTGACTTGATACCTAGTGCTCCTTTACCTAATGGTCCAATATATAGATTATGTTTCTGCATAATGAGGAAATAAAACATAAAATTCAAGAGCTCATCCAAAAGGGCCACATTGAACTAAGCTCGTCACATTGTAGGATCCGAATTGTGTTTATGTAGAAGAAGGATGGGATTCTATATTGATTATGAAGCCTTGAGTAAAATCACTCTAAAAAAAGGATATTCGATCTCTTGGATTGAAAATATTCTTGATCAGGTTTAGGGTGCCAAGTTCTTTAGTAAGATTAATCTGAGGTCAAGTTTCCACCAAGTTTTAATTAAGAAAATTGATGTATGGAAGATATCCATGAAATATAAAGAAGGATTTTTTGAGTGGTTGATCATGCCCTTTGGCTTGACTAATTCTCTAGAAACTTTCATGAGGATGATGAATGATATCTAGTGACCATTCACAAAAAAATTGATGGTTTAGATTTGGATGATATCCTCATACCTAGTAAAATGTGGGAAGAACATTTGCATTGAATTTAATAGGTCATAAGCACCCTACAACAACACAATTTCTATGCTAGTTTGGGGAGATTATCATTTGGCATGCAATGAATTTAGAAACTGGGATACATCATGGATGAATATGGGGTGCATGTGAACCCAACCAAGATGAAAGTCATTCATGATTGGCTAGCCCTAACAAGCCAATAAATATCCATAGCATATTTAACTTTGCTAACTTCTACTGAAGGTTTTTTTTGGGGTTATCTCATATCACTTGGCCCTTAAGTGAAGTTTCCAAGGATGGAGCTAAAGAAAAATTTTCTTAGTCTAAATCACAAAAAAAATCATTCAAGGATCTAAAACACTACCTCTTCTTTGCACCATTCCTCACCCTACTAGACTTGCAATATCCATTTATGCTTGAGAAAAATTCCTTTGACTATGTTATTGGTCTAGCCCTCAGTCCACAAGGAAATCTAGTGGTCTATCCGAATGAAATTTTCTTTGATTATGTCTAGAGATACCCCACCTATGACAAGGAGATGTGCACCATCATGCAAGCATGTATATATTGGAAGAATTGTGTTTTAGGGAAGGAGATGGTCATCCACACTAATTACATGTCTTTGAAATTTATTTCGACACAAGGAAATTTATATAATGACTTCCACAAAAAATTATGCACGTATCTACAACAATTCCACTTGAACATCAATTACAAGGGAAACACCAACCATGTTGAAAACTACCTCAATTTGGCCCCAATTATGGAAATAACAATAGTTCTTAACTCTTATGGGCATGAGACCTTTAAGTGGTGACAATTATACAACAACGACTCTAAATTTTTTGATACGTACTAGATGTTGATTGCAGGTAAAAAAATTTGGGCATGGAATCCCTCCACATCATGTTTTGGGGCCCAAAGCATAAGTTTTAGTCAAAGGTTTTGTAAGACTTCGCGATTTGCAGATGCGGAGCGCGAAGTATAGGTTAAGTCATAGGGTTGTCTGCCCTAAAGTAATGTAATGTAATGTAAAGTCATGTCGGCCTACCCATGGTCTACAAACCATGGGATTGTATAAATAGAGCGAGGCTCTAAGTTGTAAAGGGAGTGAAGGAAAAAGAAGAAAAGAATATGAATGGTTCGAGCTTAGAGTAGGAGTCTAAGTGTATTGGGTCATAGTAGTAGGAAGAGGCTCTACAGCTGAGTGCACAGTGGCCTAGTAGAGTCTGCAGCTGAGTGCACGGACCCCTGTAGTTGTGTACGCAAGGCGGTGTCGAGTCTGTAATCAGGAATGAAGATTAATAAAGAGAAGTTGATTCCTATTTCTATGTATCTGCTATGCATTACCTTCTTTACATTTATACTATTTTATTTATCGTGCGCACTGATATGATTGTTGAATATGCTATAATAATCCTTAGTCTTACATAAACAAGTTAAGTAACCAGATAATAACATATTAAATAGCAAGGGACCTGGATATTACGGGTTGTGCCTCAAGCAGGGTTGCATGGAAGCAGCATTGCAGGTTGCGAAGGGAGAGTAGGTGTGCCTAGCGACGTGCATGCAGGGTCAAACCATGGACCTCCAGAAGCTAATTATACATGCCCAGGGTGCGGAAACCTAGTTCTAGCACCCTCCCATACTACTTCGAGTGAGACCTCAGTCTGCGCTCTGCGGACTGTTGCCGAAAGGGCCAGTAGTATCGAGATTTTCTTGGCTAAATCACCTCTAAACCTAGGTTAGGCCCATATAAGCCAACAAATGGTTCCATTGCCATGACCGGGATCTGCATAAAGGATGTCTGATGTCATGCCCCTGGAATCCAATGAAGAAACAAATTGAAGAGTGGTTGGACAAGAAGATTCACGAGTTCGTGGTGCAGGAAAGCAGAAATCCACGAGTATCTAAGGAATAGTTGTTGGAGAGCTACTTGTATATGGAAATCCATGAAATTTTCTTTGCATATTTTCCTTCTGAACTGTATCAGTGGATCTCGAAGTTAGCAGACAGCCAGGGAAGGTGTAAGCTTGACAAACCAATAGTGTGGACTCTGGAATTAGTGTGCAGACTAGAAGCATCATGAGATAAGATAGTGCGAACTGTGGACCATTGAATCGACTGAATAATAGGAGGATTTATCACTAAGTTAGTAGTCGACAAGACCGTCAGTTATAGTGAGGCCGAACGACGTTTTCACAAGGGACCACGAGGTAAGTATATTAAATCTTTGAACACCTGGATAAAGATAGTATTGTGTGAAAAACGGGTTATATGAATAAATTAATGTTTGGAACTACGCAAAGTGGGAAGATCTATAGAAGCGGAAGTAGTGAAGAGTTGGAAAATAGTCCCTTAATTTCACCCTCGTGGGAAAGCGAGGAAGAGCTCGCGAAATTTTCTCTAAGAAGCACAGTTAGTTTGATAAGGTAACGTATTCTGTGTTTACCACCTCCACCCACACCGCCACCCATCTCACCCTCCTCACCTCCATCTCCACCCACCCCACCTCCGCCACCACCACAGTTTTGTACGGCGAGTGCGATCAAACTACTGGTATTTAGAGGAGTGGGAAATGAAGATCCGGACCAATTCTAGTTTGTGGTAAGAGTTGTATGGGAAGCACAGGGCGTCGTGGATGATAATATTAAAAAGGCTACATTGGTGAGTGCACTGCAGGATCGCACATTAACATGGTATATCAAGCATTCTAATTACCACCCGAACGCAAGAATCACAGTGATCGAGGCTGCGTTGAATAGGGAATTTAGCAGGCCAAAATCAGAAACATAATCAATCATCGGGTTTAACGAGATTGTGATGCTCCCGGGTGAGACCCCTAGGATCTAGACCAAAGGCTGAAGAGTACGATCCGTGAAGCCAATATGATGTTAACAGATGCACAACATCGAACATGGTTTGTGGCCTCACTTACACCACACTTAAGGATGACACTATCATAGTAAAACTTTCCACCCAGGCCGCAACATTGGAAATAGAAATGAGATTACAAGAGACCCCTATACAAGACCCTGGGTTGGGATTCCAACAAATCCATGCACAACTACAAAATCTGTGTCTGGAAATGCAAAGTTTGAAATAGGATAGGACACCTCGACCGGAGGTGCGCGAGGAAGTATGGTGCATAAAATGTAAAGGCCAAGGGCACAATAAGGACCACCATCCAGAGTTCACGAACTACTTGGCAGGAGGAGGGTCGATGCCGTTAAGACCATTGGCACAGGTAGGGCCGAACACGGCGTCTACCCTATGGTGTGCGATCTGCCAAATAGGATGAAAACACACTACGGACAATTGTCATATGTTGCAGAAGTATACGCAGACGTCCCAGCAATTGTTTTGTAATTTTTGCAGGTCAACAGGCCATGATGAACACATCTACCGAAGTTATGAACTAATGATGGATCAAACTCCCGCCTATAGGGTGTAGACTGAAATGTGAGCCCTCGACCCAAATCCAGGGATAGCACGCACTGGATTTCAGGGGTGCAGTTGGGGTCGAGGCAAAATGGGACCAGGAAGGGGTTGTGGACAACTAATTAGTTACAATTGTGGAGGGCCAGGGCACTATGCCCGCGATTGTACGAACCCAACAAGAATATCATTGTACACAGTTTGATCATGAGGTAGAAGACTACCCTTCGCTAATAGCGAGGATGCGCGAAAAGGGGGTACTCCATCCCCCTCTAACCCAGAATTTACAAATGATGAGGTCTGAGCCATGTGAAGAAGACCCAAATGTAAAAATGATGCTCAGGAGTGGCATGACCACAAGAGATGATAAAGGGAAGCAGTCAGAAGAAAGCACGTTGGTTCGCAAGGCTCCTATAAAGGAACCCGCGTTTGATTTAGAATGTGCGAAGGAGACATTCATGGAAGCTAAGAAGAGCTTCATGGAGGCCTCCACTTCAGATAGTAAGGATCAACTAGAAACAGGGATGGATCCTTCAATGCTCACTACCTTCCTAGAGACATGCATGAAACTGCTGCACGACAACAAGGCGATCAGAGGACTACAAGAATTTATCACTAGGTGTGTAGGGTCAAGGGAACTGCGCATGGTCTGGAAACTTGGAAAGCATGCATTGCGCACAGGAAGGGAAATGAGGTTGACTGCGCAAATGGTTGACGATGAAATGGATCAGGTAATCTTGGATCTGGGTTCGAATGCGAATGTACTACTAAAGCAAACATGGGAACGCATGGGCATACCCATGTTACAGTCCCCTATTCAGTTACGAATGGAGAACCAACAGAAGATTTTTCCCATGGGAAGATTGCAAGGGGTAACAATCGATATTGAAGGTGCGAGCGCGTAGGCGGATTTTGAAGTGATAGAGATTGTCGATGATAGCAATCCCTATCCCATGCTACTAGAAATAGACTGGGCCACCGATATGAACAGAGTCATAAATATGAAGAAGCGCAAAATGATCTTTGAGAAAAAGTCACTACGCGTGGTAGTGCCGCTCGATCTAGCCGAAGGACCCTGATACACTGAACCGATGCGCGATGACGATAATGATGACGATCTCGATTGTATTTCCAAGATAACTGTGCAAGAAGAAGATTTGGTGAATCCGATTGTAGATGGAAGGATTTCATGGGAGCATGACAGCTCCTGCACTTTGGATTCAGACGAAGAAATAGAGCAATGGCAGAATCGTCTGCACGAAGTAACAACACTTAATTGCAACATGATGCTTAGATCATTGTGCTACGTGACAACAGAGGCAAGGGAGCTACCGACATATGATGCATTAATAGCAATGGATAAATTTTTGCAAAAATTTGAAACCGCATTACCAGAACAGCAAGGGTTTGATGCGCTGAAGTGGGCACTATGTGCAACACCCACATGATGGTGGGGTACGCATCAAGGAAATTTTCAGGACTGGCACAGCTGCAGAAGAATGATGTGCCTACGATTTTGGAAACCACAAATATAGCTAGCAGAAAAATATGACAAACGAGATGATCAATGCGCACACCTCGCGTAATGGACCAAGGTCTATGGGAAAGAGCCACAGCCCGAATGGGTACATATATTCTACCATACCCTCGACGTCATACCCATGAATTGGTATACAGAGACAGAGCTTCGCCATGGTATGGGCGAATGGGATGTCTTGTGCGAGGGATTCTTGTTAATGTTCACATTTGAAGATCGTTGGTCAGATACTGTTGACGATGCATTGCAAGCAATAAAATTCGCTATCTTCAAAATACCGCAAGAGCCAATGGGAGTACTTCAGCCAGAATGGGTGACACAGTTAAGCAGCGCACTGGAGTGTTATAACGTAAATGTTGAAGAAGATGATGAGGACCCACGAAACCTTAACATTTCAGAAACAGAAGGCTCCCGCAAGATTCTTGGACCATCACTTGAATACCTCGACATCACCACACCGCTAAAAACAAAGCAGGTCAACATTGGAATGGAGGCAAAGACGAAGTACAAAATACTTGGGGATTATTGGGATGATGCCACGGCCGATAAGGTCGCGGATTTACTCTGCGAATACCAAGACTTGTTCCCGACCAAAATTACAAACTTAAAAGGGATCGTTAGCGATTTAGGGATGACGAAGATCACCTTGAAACCCGATGCAAACCAAGTCAAGCAGCGGCCTTACCACTTGAATCCAAAATACAAAGGAAAGGTCTCCAATGAATTAGACAAAATGCTCGCAACCAGAATTATTGAACCAATGGAAGAATTTGACTAGGTGAGTCTTATGGTAGTAGAGGAGAAAAAACAGAAGGGAAAAATAAGGATATGCATAGAACTCAGGAAGCTAAACAATGCTTGTGTACATGATCCATTCCCAACACCATTCGTAGATGAAGTACTAAAGAATGTTGGCGGTCAGGAAGCATACTCGTTCACAGATGGGTTCTCAGGGTACCACCAGATCAATATCACCCTGGAAGATAGGAGCAAAACAACCTTCGCAACAAAATAGGGTTTCTTTCAATACACCGTTATGTCATTCGGACTGAAGAACACACCGCTATATTTTTGCACATCGTGGTCTCCATGTTCAAAGAATACATCCACAAGTTTTTGGAGGTCTATCTAGATGATTGGACTATCTTTGGATTAGTTAAGCACCATGTAGTGAGCTGACGCTTGATGCTAGATACTTGCTGCTGACACTAGATTGCGCTAAACCTTAAGAAGTGCACATTACTCATTCCCTTTGGAAACCTGTTGGGACATGTGGTCTGCAAACAAGGCCTAATGGTGGACCCTATGAAGATTTCCGTTATCCTAAATTTTGAAGCACCGTGAAGTGTTAAACAACTTCACGCTACCTTAGGACACACTAGATACTACAGGAAGTTCATCAAAAGTTATGCCCAAATAACCGCGCCGATGGAAAAAATATTGAAAAAAGATGTTACATATTGTTGGAATGATGATTTTCATGAAGAGTTTGGATTTCTTGAAGGGGAAACTAGCCTCCACTCCAATCCTAGTCTTCCTGAAATGGGATGTGGAATTTCATGTACATGTTGATGCGTCATGTATCACATTGGGAGCCATACTCAAACAGGAGGGCATGGAGGGTGTGGATCACCCAATCGCGTTTGCAAGTTGAAGATTGTCCAAGGCAGAAAATAACTGCTCTACCACCAAGCGTGAAGGGTTGGCAATGGTGTACGCACTCCAAAAATACCGACACTATTTACTCAGAGGACATTTCAAGATGTATACCAACCATTCTGCATTGAGATACCTGGTGAACAAGCCTGTGTTGGGGGGGAGAATATGCAGATGGCTCATATTGTTTCAAGAATATGATTTTAAGGTCATAGTCAATCCAGGACGCTTAAATGCAGGACCAGACCAATTGTCATGAATTGAGACAAGCGAGGAACCAACAAATTTGGAGGAGGGACTCCCTGATGCACAACTCTTTACAGTATGCGTCACGGACAGACACTTCAAAGATATAATCCATTTTCTAACAACAGGGACTATGCTGAGGGAATACTCAATCCAACAAAGAAGGAATTGGTGGTGCATGCGGTGGATTTTTCTATCATCACAGGGCACCTCTACAAGATGGACAACGATGAGATATTGAAAAGATACATCCCTGAATTTGAACAAGGTTAGATCCTCAAAGAAGCACATGGGGGAACTATAAGAGGACACTATGTAGCACGCACGACCACACAAAAGATTCTTCACGCAGGGTTATGGTGGCCAACCATGCACCAAGATTCAAAAGCGCACTATAAGGCCTACTATATATGTCAAAGGACGGGAAAACCATCACGAAGGGACGAGATGCCACTAAATCCCCAAATGACACTTCAATCGTTTGAGAAATGGGCAATTGACTTTGTGGGCCCGATCAAACCTCAGGGAAAGATGGGTACGCGCTACATCATCACCACGACAAAGTACCTGACACAATGGGCGGAAGCATAGCTGGTCAAGGACTGCATGGCCACTGCGACTACAAAGTTTTTGTTTGAAAACATGTTGACATGATTTGGCTGTCCAAAAATCTTAATGAGCGATCGTGGAACACATTTCCTAAATGAAACAATCAGCGCGCTCATAGAAGAGTTCCAGGTGTATCATCAGAAAAGTACATCGTACCACCCATAGGCCAATGGTACAATAGAGGCATTCAATAAAATACTAGAGACTGCACAAACCAAAGTATGTAATGCGCAGAGGAACGACTGGGACCTATGCGTACCTACTGTGTTATGGGCGTACAGGACAACGTGCAAGAAATTGACAGGATAGACACCCTTCTAGTTTCTCTATAGTATGAAAGTTGTCATGCTAATCGAATACATCGTACCTAGTCTACGAATAGAAGTGCTCACAAGCATGACAGACTGTGAAGCTCTAGAAGAAAGGCTCCCGCAATTAGAAGAACTCGAGGAAGAACAATTTCTGGGTGGATTTCATCAACAGGTACAAAAACAGTGCGAAAATTCTTAGCACGACCACCATATCAAGTTGGGCACCTTCAAGGTAAACACTTAGTACTTCTGTATGACAGTAAGTTTGAAAAATTTCTGAGAAAATTCAGAATGCACTGGCTGGGAGCATATGTGGTTAGGAAGGTCACAGACGGAGGCGCGGTCTAGTTAGTCAAACTAAATGGAGAACCCATCCCAGGTAAAGTAAATGACAACAGTTTGAAACCCTACATGGGTGGGCCGGCTCTCTGACTAACCGGTTGACCCATAGTCTTTGCGACTTGAAAAGTTGGGCAAGGGCGCGGAACTATAAACATATGCACCAGATGTTAGTACCAAGAAAAGGACACAATTCAAACATGAATGATTCAGAAGCAAGAATGCAACGAGTCCAGCAAACCACAGAACAGTGTGACGTGGACCTCCGAGCAGTATGGGACCAGTTGGAGGAGCTTCGCGCCAAGGTTACCACACTAGTAGAGTGACACGGGATGAGTCACGATGATTGTATTAGGGGCCTGTTGGGCATGGAATCTCCCCATAGCATGTTTTGGGGCCCAAAGCCCAAGCTTTAGTCAAAGGTTTTGTAAGACTCCATGATTTTTGGGCGTGGAGCGCGAAGTATAGGTTAAGTCATAGGGTTGTCCGCCCTAAAGCAATGTAATGTAATGTAAACTCATGTCGGCCTACCCATGGTCCACGGACCATGGGATTGTATAAATAGAGTGAGGCTCTAAGTTGTAAAGGGAGCGAAGGAAAAAGAGGAAAAGAATATGAATGGTTTGAGCTCAGAGTAGGAGTCTAAGTGTATTGGGTCATAGTAGTAGGAAGAGGCTCTGCAACTGAGTGTGTGGACCCCTACAGCTGAGTGCGTAGGGCGGTGTCGAGTCTGTAATCAGGATTGAAGATTAATAAAGAGAAGTTTATTCCTATTTCTATGTATCTGCTGTGCATTACCTTCTTTATGTTTATACTATTTTATTTATCACGCGCACTGATATGATTGTTGAATATAGTATAATAATCCTTAGTCTTACATAAACAAGTTAAGTAACCAGATAATAATAGATTAAATAGCAAGGGACTTAGATATTACGAGTTGCGCCCCGAGTAGGGCTGCGCGGAAGCAGCATTGCAGGTTGCGAAGGGAGAGCAAGTGCACATAGAGATGTGCGCATAGGGTCAAACCGCAAACCTCCAGAAGCTCATCGGACATCCCCAGGGTGTGGAAACCTGGTTCTAGCACCCTCCCATGCTACTTCAGGTGAGACCTTAGTTTGTGCTCCGTGGACTGTTGCCAAAAGGGCCAGTAGTATGGGGATTTGCTTGGCTAAATCACCTCTGAACCTGGGTCAGGCCCATACAAGCCAACAAAAATGTTTTATGCTTCTACTCTAGGGTGCACTCTTGCACTACCTATGCCACATTTGTGTTCTTCTAATTGAGCGCCAAATTATACCTTTTAAGGAAAAATGTAGAAAGGTGGAAGCAAACTTTAGTTCATAGAATAAAATATCAATACTTCAAAATAATTTTATTGGCCAAATCTATGATAGGATCTCCACCGACAAATTGGATCGTGCACTAGCTATGTCATTGTTAAACTAGCTATCAAGAAGCAAGGGTTGTACACTCTACCTACCCTAGACAAGCCCGGGATTCAGTCTCCATGGATTGCATCTTATATTTACCCTCCATCAGCCATGGTAATGATTGTGTGTTTTTGTTTGTCGATTAGTTCTCTAAGATGGCCATTCTATCACTATGCAAGAAGAATATCACAACCAAAGACATTGTTATACTCTTCTTTGAGAATGTTTTGGTTCATTTTCAAATACCTTCTACCAATATTTTAGACAAGGATAA
This sequence comes from Pinus taeda, assembly GCA_000404065.3. NCBI lineage: Eukaryota > Viridiplantae > Streptophyta > Pinopsida > Pinales > Pinaceae > Pinus > Pinus taeda. The sequence continues at coordinate 111,796 of APFE030124076.1, forward strand.
CAGGTTCCAGAATAATAGGTTCCAATGTATACGAAGATGACCAAATAAACCACCTTTCATCCCTAAATAGATGGAATGTTGGATGCATGGTGTTGGTATTGATTTTAGCCCTATGATGCTAGTCAGTAAGCTTGACATTGATGTCAACCATTAACGGAGTATTTTCTTGTGTAATTGTCATGATGTTGATTATAAAGGCTTACACAAATTTGGAAGAATTGTATGTAAGCTTGACATTGATCAAAACCACTAACGGAGTATTTTCTTGTGGAATTTTCATGATGCTAATGGAAATCACCATACCAAATGAGATTGAGTCTAATTGGTACCTTCCATTAGGAGATATTCCTTCATTTCTTTTAGAATTGTTTTCCAACCTTCAACAATAACTCGTGCTAGAAGAGGGTAAATTATTTGTAATGAAAAAAAACTTCATGAATACCTTCGCTATTAAGATCATCCCATACACCAACTCAAAAAGCACCAGTAACTCAAGCTTTTGAAGTTCCACAATATTCATAACCTTGTAGATAGGGCATATTAGAACCTTTCATACATTTTCATAACCCATAAGAACTTGAATCCCTAAGTAGTTCTATTATGACTTCTCAACCTAAAATTACTAATACAAGTGCATCTTTGCAATCATGGTGGTTCAATTCTACATTAGCTAATTTAGAACTATCGAGAGCTCTTACAAGAGCATAGCGTAAAGAACTTGGTCAATTTCTTGTGGAATTCACTATTCCATAAAAGGTATACTTCCAAGAAAATAAAAATTAGGTGGGTCTCAAGAGTTTCCAAAAAATCTATAATTTTAAAAGGTAAAGCTAATTTGAGTGAACAAGTTTTTGAATTGTTTACAAGTGTAAGTAAACCACCATCTCAACCCAAAACTCCACGACTTTCTCCATGGGTTTTTCATGAGAAACCACCCAAATGTAGTCAACATCACAATCCCATAGTTTTACCAGTGCTTATTCCAATAGGCACGACTAAACAACCAAAGAGGCCATGGTATACACACATAGTAGTGACTTTAGTAGGACCATTGCATGATCTGCCAAAACACCTAGAGAATTTTCTCCCAAAAATTAATACCCATCCAATTGTCAATTTTTAAACCTTATTAAAGATCATGAATTCACTGATTTCATCATCTAAGAGAAAAGCGGGAATATTGTCATTAAAATCCCTCTCTTATTACCTACATTCTTAGTCATACTTTAGGATTAATTTAAATGAAAAATATCATAAGCTTCCTATGATTATATGTCCTCTTTCTTTTCTTATAGAATAATACAGTCCAACTTAATATGTGGTGAAGTGGTTTGTAATAAAGTAAGCCTCTAATAACTTATAGTTAGTGAATTATAATTATATCACAAGTAGGATTTGTTAAATTAAGTTGTGGGTTCACTTTACCATTGTGAAATTGTGTTATCAAGAATTTTACCATTAGATTTAATTAATAAATGACCAAAATTTAATGATTGTAATGTTTTCCTATAGACTTAACCATATATCTTCATATTATTCATTCTTTTATTAAATTATTTTTGTGTGTGTGTATCTGTGTGTGTTAAGAGATCGAGTTTATTGTATTTGACATTTCCAATTATGTGTATTAAGCTATTATGAATCCTCTAGTTTATATATATTTCAAAGAAAAAAAACTTATATATTTTAGTGGAAACAATATTTACATATGTTGTCCAATATCTGTCACTCAAGTGATTAGATACAAATCACTCTGACTTCCCTCATCACACTAAGACCTTTCTTATTTTAACAACAAATATTATCATTATATTTTAAATCCCTAATGATATATAATTAGAGAACATATTACAACAATATATCCCAAAAAAGAGATGAGAAAAATTGAGACTACTAGAAGGAGAGATTGGTCCCCAAAAAATCCATATCAACCCCATTTGCATTCTCATATATACCAATAGAAGAGTGAGAACTTCTTTTGAAAGTTTGTCTTCTCCCATATTTAATTCTTGAAGGATGTTCCCAAATGAGAGTAGTTCAAAGGAATCCCCAACAATGCGAATGTCATTAAGAAGAGGCTCAAGAAAAAGGTTGAGAGCTTACACTTTGTAATTTTCTCATTCAATTGCAACTTTGTAGTCCCCCAGTACTTATAATTGTGTGTGTTTCTTCTATTCCATATCCACCAAAAACTATAGGCCTATGAATTTAAATGTTTTATTTGATGTGTTTCCAAACACATAGTTCAATGTATAAGGTGTGTTTCATTGATATGAAGGACAACCCCAACCCTACAGTGTGAGGGATGACCCTGGTTGGCATCATAAAAACACTCCCAAGGATTTCCATAATCCAGCTTCAACACAACTGAATTTCTCTATTTATTTGGCCTAGGGTCTACTTTATATTCATAAGCCAAGGTCATTATCATTGCAATATAGATTATAGGGTCAAGTATACATTCTAAAAAAAAAAATAAATAAAATAAAATAAATAATAATAATAATAAATTAATAAATAAATAAGTAAATAAATTTAAAAAAAAAAATAATAATAACTAAATAAATAATAATAAAAATAAAAAATAAAAAATAAATAAAATAAATAAATAAATAAATAAAAATTGAAATTTTGTGCCCTTCCTATACCAGAAATTATGATACAAGTTAGCCCATTAAAAGACAACACTTGTTATCATACCACTAGGATTAGAAGGCATCAACAAGTGAAACAACCTAATGATAAATTTGGTTCAAAAGTGTCCCATGGGATGTTACAAAATTTTCAAAAATGAGAACATCTTATAAGATCCCATATAAGATGTTTTCAAAAATGAGAACATCTTATATACATTTCCAAGAGAGTCCAGTAGATGCCTCTTAGGATGAGTTGTCCAAGGAGGGATGATTTAGTCTTGTGGATGAAATTTTTACTCTTTGACTCAAAATAAAAGTAAGTTTATTTTTCTTATAAGAAGTCTGAATGGAACTTGACTCAATTATATTTCTTTCGACTCCCAATAAATTCACTTTTGACTCAATTGAACCTATAAGCATGAAGAACATGATTTGACTAGAATAAAATAAT
>APFE030124076.1:119882-126203 GCA_000404065.3 Pinus taeda
CATACCATTGGTTCTAACCAACATTGATTTAGTGGCCATCACACACATACACACCATGTTAGCTAATTATCAACCAACAGGGCCACTCTAACCAAAGTCTTCCATAGATTTGATCTTGTAGCTGATTTGTGGTGCTGCTAAAACCACTCCATGGAATTATTCAAGAAATGCTTCCATTGCATGACATTAAACCATATATAATTGTCCATGATGAGCCTCCATTGACATTTTCTATCCAAGCCCTTTGTGAAAAGGTGAATATTTTTCAAACCCCACCCCCAAGGTCCTTTAGGGTAGTGACATGACTCTATTTAATGAATGCCATTCCTTTTTTTACTTGGATACCTTAACCATAAGAAGTGAAAATTAACCTTCCTTATCATTGATAGGATTCCTTTAGGAACAAATGTGATTGATTTCCAGTAAACAAGAATACTCTCTAAAAGATATTTTACCAAAAACAGGCACCCCCTCTGGAGAGAAACCTATTTTCCCATACGAAAATCCACTTTTCCACCTTCTTAACCATCCATTACTAGTCTACTATCCTATACTTATTTTGTCTTATATAAAAACTAATATATTTTATACCTACATCTAACTCCTTGATTAGAAAAGGAAAAAGATCCCTTATACGAGCTAAGAAATCATTTGAAAAAACATTGTAGATTATGAATGATTTGATGGGGTTGATTACCATCCATGTCACCTTATAGAAGTATTATATGGAATATTTAAGTGCAGATAAATATATATACTTACCCTGAACAAAAAAAAGCATATCATCGACAAATAAAAGGTGGAAGACCTACATTTTTCTCACCACCGTAATACCATGAAAAATGTCTTTGGATTGAGAGGAATTAACCAACTTACTAAATACCTCTGGCACTATGAGAAATAAAATAGGAGACAGGGAAAATCCTTGATGGAGTCCCTGAGTGACTTGAAAACAAAATTGAAGGGGCCACGTTCACCAATACAACAAAGGAGGCCAATTGTAGGAAACCCATTATCCAGTTAACCATGTGTAATGAAAAAGCCATCAATATGAGGACTAAACACAAAAATTTCCAATCCAATTAGTCATATGACCTACAAAGGTCCAATTTGAGGATAAAAGTTTTTATATTGCACAATTTAACCTACTAAAAGAACTATTGTGCCACTATAACAACATCATGTATATTCCTCTCTTGTAGGAAGCCAAATTGTTCTTTAGAAATCTAATTGTTGAGGGATAGTTTGATTGTTTTCAAAAGTATTTTAGATTTCAAGTTATGGATTAAATTTGGACATGCTAATGTTATTTAATCATTGAATGATGTCCCATCATGTGTTTTTCGGATGAGATAGATAAAGTAATATTTGAAGGAACCTAGAACCTTTCCCAAGCATTGTGACTCCCTAATTTCCTTCATGAGCTCCTCTTTGATCATATCATAAAAACCCAGGTAAACTCGATAGAAGCCCATCAGAACCTAGGCACTTGGAATTTTGCGTGGAGTTAAGAGAATAAAAAATTTCCTGTTGTGAAACTACCTTCAAGAGAGTTTCATTTCTCTCATGTGATATAACATTCAGAAATGTCATCACCACCCATAGGGTTTTCTAAATTGGGCTTCCTTGGGGGGATGAGAAGAGTGTGAAAAAAAATCTTACCCCTTATGATGCTATATCCTTAAAATACTAAATTAAAGAAACATAAATGGATGAAATGTTCAAAATAGTGTTTATCTACTACCACTCCTCATCCTCCATTAGGTGTGTTATCACCCAAAAATTCTCAAAACATCATTGTGTCAACTCTGCTTTTGGTCATGATTTCAAGGAGGTCTAAAGGTCATTTTAGTCTTGATAAAAGGGTCAGTGATAGGGTTTGAAGTCTTAAAAAGTCATATTTCATTTCCAAATAAAGTCCTTTAGGTTCACTTCATGGTCAAATAGGTCACATTTTCCATTTAGAAGTCATTCTCTTAAGTTTAGGGTTAAATTTTTGCAATCACACAAGAATTCGAAATTTCATAGTGCAGCTAGTTCAAAAAAGGTGATTTGCGCTACGAAACTGTTGTGTATGCTATTTTTTTGTTTTTAGAAGTCAACTTCCAAGGGGGTTCCTGAGAAATCTAAAACTCATTTTTGAAAACTGAAAGAGGTTTTTCTTCCTAACATACTTGAATACAAAAAACTCTCTTGGTTTCTTTAAATTCATTATGCGGTAGGAGAAATTGATGACCCAACTTGCGCTACAAAACTATTGAAAGTCATTGAGAGAAAAACTATGTTTTTTGGTTTTAGTAGTTCACTTCATGATCAGTTTCTAGCCAACTTCAAACGTATTTTAAAATTCTGAAAAAGGTTTCTCTTCCTAAAATATCTAGCTACAATAACCTCTGTGACTTTCCACAAAAGTGTTACTAGTTTAGAGAAACAAGGCTTTCTTTGAAGCCATATTTTCAGAAATCAGAATTTTCCAGTTTTACACATGTTGTTCAAAGACAGTTTCTGGATAGTTAGGTCATGGATCAGCAGGGTTGGTAACAATGTTGGAGGCATCATAAAGGTTGAAGAAATGGGTTAGTAGCTGTCAAAGAATGTATTTAAGTCTTAGATAAGGTTGTTGAAACATGTTTTAGGAGTTTTACTCCTATTTGTATTAGGACTCCTAAAAGATAGTTAGATGTCAGCTTGTAATTAAGAGTTTGTTTTATGAGTAGATAGGTGTCAATTTTAGAAATTCAAATTATTCTAAGGATTTATCATAGAATACAAGGTTGTAAAGACTCTATATGAAGCATGAGGTCGAATTCCTCAAGGTTGGCATTTGTATTAGCAAAAGAAGTTGTGTTATGGGAGCAGACTATGTGTTTTTCAACTTAATACAGAGATAAGTTTTACTACTCAAGATTCACAAGGGGTTTATGTGTTAGATGTTTCTATGGCCTATTCCAATTACTTATTTGCAGTGGTATGAGCATGTGTTACTTAGAATTCATTGGAAAATGCTCTAACTTCCTTCACATGCTTGTATAATATGTTTATTCATTGTGTTACTATTTCACTTATAAACCTAAACTCCAAGTGCCTTGACTTCCATGTTTAGTTGATTATGATGTTTTGTTGAAGACTAATTTGACTCCATGGCCCAATACATCTTTTCTAATCTATAATTCAACCAGTTATACATATTTGTCCATTTTTATGTCAATGCTAGGAAGAGACTGATATATACAGAGGCAGTTTAACTTTTCTGAAGCTGAGATTCTTAGTGTAGTTCAGTGAGCTTTATCTTTTATCTTTGATATGTTTTACTTCCATAGTATTAATGCTTATTACTCAAAATTCATGGAGGAGCATGCTTTGACTTCCTTTAAGTGTTAAACTATGGTGAATTTGTTGGCATTATGGCACAGGTTTGGGGCTATGGCACAGGTGTTGTCCTTGATGGCAACTCACTCTGGTGACAGATCACAGTTCAGGAACTCAAAAAGAAGAAAAAGATATATACGCAGGGTCACTTTGACGAAGCCACGTATACACGTGGGTTGGACGTTCCCAAGGCGCGTATGCGTATACACGCACTTTCATGCAAGGAAAAGCACGTACATGTGGGAGAACTTATTTTTGGTCCGTGGTATTTAGTCCTTGGTATTTGAACCTATGGTTTTGGGCCATGGTATCTCGTCATAAGTGTTGATCCCAAGTATTGGGTCCATGGTATTGAATTGTTATGGTTTTTGGACCGTGGTATTGTGAAAGGCCTAAGGCTATAAAAGAGGAAGGATAGAATTTGGCAAGGGACCATCTGAATGATTGAATATCTGATAAAGTGCTAGATCTGGAATACGGTGATTGGGTTATGGTGCAGATCTGGATCTGAATGAAGAAGGAACTTGAGTGCAAGGAGAAGGATATGTTCTATTGATGGGTCAAAATATTAAGGCTTGAATGATAGTATCTTTGTATGAATTTGATCTGTTCTATATGGCGCTTGCTTGATCTATAAATTTGGTAATCTGGGTTAACTAATGTCTGAATGTTTGAAAGAGTGAATTATCCTTTATAGATCTGTATGCAGGTTTAGTGAAGAAAAGGGCTCGTATACACGTGGGTTCTGTGAATCAAAACTGCGTATACATAGGTTGGTTCAAACATAGAAGAACATACACGTAGGCTTCTGGTTCTTGAAGTAGCGTACATCCCTTGAATTATCTTCCAGCTGCTTCTATTTATTACTACAGTGTTCTGGGTTCAGAATTTGGTGTGTGGTTACTGTTACTGTGTTCTGGTACAACTGTCAGAGAAGTGTCTATTTGATTCAATGTTAATTGGTGAAAAGGAGATTGTTTGATACAGAAATTCTTGATGATTGATTGATGCTTATGGATCCAGTCTGAAAATTTATGAAACGTGGTCCCTGGAAGAAAAGAGAAGCTTGTAGCCTTCTGCAGGTAGCAGCCTGCGTACTAGTATCTCAGCTAGTACAAGAACTAAGGGGGTTGTCGCTCCCTTCCAGGAGAAGTTGGAGAATGAGATAGGGTTGTAGCTCTTTGCAGGCTGTAGCCTGTGCACTGGTAAAGGACTGCAGCAGTACAGAATCATTGTAAAAATAAGTTTCTAATTGAAAATATAGAAACATATTGCAGCAGGTGGTTTTCACCCACATTGGGTTTCCACCTTATATCTTGTGTTCTTGTGTGTGATTTTCTTCTACTCTATTTTATTGTTCCTGGTTACTGTTTATATGATTCTGATGCACAGATTAATGTTCAACATTTATAGAATATTTTAAATTATAAGTCTATATGGTATACGCGGGTTTCCTTATCTGTAGTTGCGTATATACGCGGTTTTCTCTAACTGAAGTAGCGTATATGTTCTGGGTTTGAAAAAGAAAATAATTGACTAGATAATACTGATTCACCCCCCCTCTCAGTATTATTTCCAACAATTGGTATCAGAGAAGGTCCTTCAGAAGAAGCTTGATCGCTTGAAGGAAGATCTATCATCATGAGCAACTACAAGAGAGAAGCATCGATCAGGCCATCAATTTTTTATGGGACCAGCTTCGTCTATTGGAAGGTAAGAGTCACAGCCTATCTTCAAGCTCTTGGTACAGAAGTCTGGGATATCATAGATATAGGGTACACTTTTCCATCAGCGACTCCTACAGATCCGACTGAGAAGAAGCAGTTTGAAACAAATGCAAAGGCTATCAATACTCTATAAGGACGTCTATCTCAATCAGAATTTGTCAAGGTTATGCAGTATAAAACCGCAAAAGAAATATGGGACAAGATCGTTCTGAGCTATGAAGGAGATGAACATGTAAAACGCGTAAAACTTCAAATCCTCAGAATTTAGTATGAAAATCTCAGAATGTACAATGATGAAAGTGTGGCTAACTATTTCCTACGTATAGATGAGATTGTTAATTGTATGAAAATTTTGGGTGAAGAAATAAAAGAGGCTATTGTGATTGAAAAAGTTCTCAGATCTTTGTCTCCTAAGTTTGAATCAAAAGTTTATGCAATAGAAGAAAAAGAGAATCTACAGAAAATTACCATGTCACAGCTACATGGAATTCTAACCGCTTATGAAATGAGGAAAGGGGGACCATTAGATAGCAGAGAAGCCGCATTCAAGGCCTCAGGAAAAGGAGATTCCTATGACCCAAGACATATGTCAGAAGAAGAGGAAGAATCAAATTTTGTCAAGAACCTTCAACGGGGTGCTGGAAGATTCAGAGGTAAGTTACCCTTCAAATGCTTTGCTTGTGGAAGAGTCGATCACTATGCTACCAAGTGTCCTCACAAAGATAAGCTTGAAAAAGGTAAGGAACCCGTTAGATGGAACAAGAAACAGAATATAAGTAAGAAAAGCTACTACACTCATGAAGACAGTGATGGAATCTCAAATAGTGATGAAGATGAACGAGGTAATAATTATAGACTTTTGATGGATTTTGAAGATGATGATTTCATGGATGCTATAGATGAAGAAGGTCTTTATGAAGATAATTCTAAACCCAAAATTTTTTTAGAAGAGAAAAATATGATTATTGATACTCTGCAATTTCAACTGGCTGAAAGGGAAAAACATCATGAAAAGTTAGAATGTGAAATTGTGGGACTTAGAAAAGAGATTGAGAAAACAAAAGCTCTTAATCTTAGATTTGTTAAAGGATCTGAAACTCTAGATGAGATCATCAATGTGCAGCGTTCTCCTCTAATCAAGACAGGTCTGGGATATAATGAAGAAACATCTCAAGCGCAGAAACCATCCACCTCCAAAAGTTATTTTGATGCAGCAAGAAGGAGT
>APFE030124083.1:0-30621 GCA_000404065.3 Pinus taeda
TGCGTTGATCTTGTCCATCATATTTTCCACTGCACTTACCAAAATGTCAAGTTTCACCTCTAGAGATGTTGATTCGACCGGATCTATGTTTTTCATCTCTTCTTCCTTCAACCTTGCCCGTCAGATCAGCAGATGCGCCTCTACATTTACTGCACTGTTTTGCATCTCATGAAGCGTTGCAATATCCCTTTCTCTCAGCTGAAACTCCATCTTCGGATCAAAGGCACCCGGATAGTGTAAGAGAGCAGATCTAGGAGGAGGCCTTATATCAATTGGGATCGAATAATAAACTTGGTTAAATCTGGCTGAAAACTGTTGTACTGTCTCCCCCGACAGTCTTTTCAGCTGGTTGTACTCTTCTACAATCAAGAAAAGGTTCTGCTCGATCATCCACCTATCGAGAAAAACTTTGACAAACTTCTGGAAATCTGAAATGCTTGCATCAGGCAGGGCTTTGAACCAACTCTTCACTTTGGCTTGCAAAGAAAGAGCAAAAAGCCTTATACTGACATCTTCTGCATCAAGTTCAAAAAGGTCTAGAAAATTCTCAACATTCTGCACATGTTGCTCAGCGTTGACATTCTTACTTTCACCATCAAACCTCGGCAAGTATAGATCATAGTTTTTGGGGAAAGCATGGAGAACAGAAGGTAAAACAAGAGGTTTATACCGATCTAGAATTTTACAAGGTGTAGGGGTATGTACAACAGGTATAGAATTAGTCTTGGTCTTTTGAGGTTCATCAATCTGAAGATGGTCATCACAAAATTTAGAAGAAAGGTCTTGATCAAGCTCAAAGGTATGCAAATCTTTGGTATTCACAATCTTCAAGGGGAAAGAATCAACTGCAGGCCGAGGATCTCTTCTCAAATACAATATACTTTGCAAAGCCTTCTTGACATTCTTGGGAAAAGAGAAGAAACAATTTATGGCAAAGAACAAAATGTCTTGGATGAAATTCCAACTTGAATACCTGATCTGTCCATGTTGTCCTTTCATGTTTTTGCTGGTCGGGATCATCCTCCAGTGGAGTCTTTGGATCTGATCTTGAAAAGGATTTAGAGTCGCCAGGTGAATGATTTCAGCCTTTCAAGTTTCTGATCGGTGTCCACCATCAACCATCAGATATGAACTTGATACATGTACTGGGGTAATTAACAAGTTAAGTGTTGCGATTACAAGCTACACCGGAGGTCGACTGAAGTAGCGTTTATCTACTATGCACTCGCAGAGCAATGTGCAGTTCGAAGGCTACCTGGCGTGACTTCAGATTCCGTCTATAGCTATAAATCAAATAACACTAACAAGTAAACCAGTTCTTCCCCAGTATGGTCGCCACTATGTTAGCGCTGGCAAAACTGGCCAATTTCCCCAACGCGTAGCGTGCCATTTCTCTACGCATAGCGCGCCTTTCAGGCCAGTTTTGAGGCACTTCCCGGCATCCAAATGAGGCACAAATGGGCTTGTTGGAAAGGTCTGGATGTCTACTTTCCAGCCCAAGTGGAATTTTCCATGTTGTCCTTTCATGTTTTTGCTGGTCGGGATCATCCTCCAGTGGAGTCTTTGGATTTGATCTCGAAAATGATTTAGAGTCGCCAGGTGAATGATTTCAGCCTTTCAAGTGTCTGATCGGTGTCCACCATCAACCATCAGATCTGAACCTGATACATGTACTGTGGTAATTAACAAGTTAAGTGTTGCGATTACAAGCTACACCAGAGGTCGACTGAAGCAGCGTTTATCTACTATGCACTCGCAGAGAAATGTGCAGTTCGAAGGCTACCTGGCGTGACTTCAGACTCCGTCTGTAGCTATAAATCAAATAACATTAACAAGAAAACCAGTTCTTCCCCAGTATGGTCGCCACTATGTTAGCGCTCAAATCTGCCTTAGGTTGAAATAAGGCAAGACTCAAGGCCACATCAAACCATGCTCAGCGTCGTAGCTAGCCCTATAAGGACAGGAAAGGGCTCTCTCCGGGTCAAACTTGGCAAAAGATAATCGAAATGGCTCGAGATGACCAAATTGATGACTAATTTTAGGCTAGGTATTAAGTACAAAGAGTTTAGGATTGATTTTTTATGATTTTGTTGAAATCAAGGGAAAGGCAATTTTGGGTGCGGGGATGAGGCACAATTTTTGCAGAGGTCCACTTGGGGCAAGATAGGCAATTGTTTTGATGCCTTAAAGCAGGTGATATGGATAGATCAGACCGGTGAGAGGCTAAGGAGAGCAAGGGGTCTCAAGGATTCTCCTTAAACTGAAGAAAACATAGAATACTAAACAAATTTAAAGGCAGAGCATAACAATTTCATGGATTCTACCTTAACACTTCATTTGCTTAATAAGAGAAGATTCAATAGAGATAATGATTCACATACACAACTTACAAATACTGAGAGAAAAACACCATCAAGACACAAAGCCACATGGATCCCAAGTAGTGCTGCAAAACCCTGGTCTTTCCTTTGCTAAAAATGCTGGTAAAATATGTACAATATAGTCTCAAAGCTATCCCAAGAGTCCAACCTCTGCTACTGAATGAAAAATTACATATATAGACCAAGCCAAATCATTCCCTAACCTCTAGGGGTCGAGCTCCTCCTTCTAGGAGCTGTTTCAACCAATTCTAAACTGAGCACTACAAACTAGGCAATCAAAACAACTTGCCTCTATAAACTTGGAAACCATTTCATTCATTAATTTTTTTCCATTTTATGAATGAATCTTCTAGAATAGGTAAAAAGTGCCATTTCAATCATGAAATTACATCAATTACATCAAAGAGGATGAAAAATCCCACCAAAAGGTCAAAATTGGTCAATACTGCGTTTTCCTGAGCTGAAGATGTAAAACTGGCCAATTTCCCCAACGTGTAGTGCGCCATTTCTCTACGCGTAGTGCGCCTTTCAGGCCAGTTTTGAGGCACTTTACGGCATCCAAATTAGGTACAAGTGGGCTTGTTGTAAAGGTCTAGATGTCTACTTTCCAAAACAACTGGAATATTTTAATTTGGAGTTCATTTTCCCTGTCAAAAATCAAATCTCCCAAGACTGGTCAAAATGTGCCTAATGAGGCTGCCTCAAGGCAGAGTGCTGTTGCAGTCAACTTTGGAATGCCTTCCTCAACTCCAAATTGAGCTCATGATATCTCATTGGAAAGAGCTTTGTGTCTAGTTATCATGTGAATCATCAAGAAAGTCATTTGGCCAACCAAGCTAGGAGAAAACCTGATTTTACCAAGGTCACTTTAGAGGTGCATTCGATTCTCCTGAGGCAACGATATTTTTGACATTTCTCTAAAACCATGACACCTGTGTAAAACATGAAGGAGGTTTTTCTTATTTGGCATGTTGTGGACAAAAACCTCTCTCAGTTTTCCAAAATTCATATTTTATTTCTCTGAAACACCTTTTGAGTGAAACTTATCCCGATGTGTGAAACAAGGGATTTTGTCAAAATGAAGCGAAATGAAGGGGATAAGGGGCTTCTAAATTATTGGGGAAATTTTTGGAAGTAGGGAGGGATGTTAGGAAGTAGGGGAAAGTGGAATCGCAGAGATCGAGTGAGGGGAAGGGGTCCAAAAGGGCAAAACACAGGCCCAACCTAGAAAATTGCCAAGTTGTGGCAAGAAACTAGGGTTTGTGCAAAGATGAAGAATTTGGGGAATCTCAGTGATGGAAAGTGTTTTATAAGGTAATTTAAGGATAGGGGAATGTGTATGAACATCAGGATATAAGTTTTTCTAATGATTTGACCATCCAAGAGAAATTGCCTTCAAAACCCTAGGAGAGGGCACTGACCTTACCTAGGCGCAACTGAAGCATGAACAAGATGTAAAATGACTCATTAGACATTGACATGATAAGGAAAACCCTATGAATGATGATATAATCAGTTGAATAGTGACATAGACCGACATTTGGACAACTTTAGAAGGAGTGAAAGCAAACCCTAGACCTAATGCCTAGTGACCAAATTTTTCTTGAAGACTCTTTGAAATGACAAAATTTGACCTTGACAATCTGAGACCACTTTGTAAGAGCATATTTGATCACTGGAGGAAGGCTGGAAATACTGACACTAATAGTATCAATGTCATTTGCATTCAAGGGATCATTTGAAAACTGACTCAAGCTGTGAAAGGGCAAAGCTGTCATTTTGAAAACTAAGACTGTGTTTACGAGTCTGCACGCCGCATTGGGTTAGAGCGCAGCGCACATAGGCCTCGTGACGCATTGGGCGATTTTCCATAGTGCATTTTTCCACTGGTGTGGCGCATCCACGAGGCGCGGTGCACTAGGCATGCACGCGGTGCACAGAACCTCCAAGACAAAAAGTCATCATGGCTTCAATAAAAATCAAACCCATCATTCCATTAGATATGTTCATTGCTTGAAACATCCATTGCTATGCCAACAGGTCAAATGAAATCGGCTTGAGTATTGGAGGAGCGAATTTTGTGTTTGTGAGTCGAGGCTGTGCGTTGAAGGTGCACACGGTGCATAGGAGGAGGTCACATCGCACATAGGCCGCGCGACGCATTGGGCGCAAATTCATCATGTAAATTTACACTGTCGCGGCGCATCCAGGAGGCGCAACACATTGGGTTTGTGCACGGTGGACAGAGCTGACAGGCCAGCTTTATATCACTTCTGTCATCAAAATGCAAAAACATGCCATTTCTTCTACTCCAAGTAAGTTCAAGAGTTCTTCTATTGAATTTAGCTTGTGTTGGGTATTGTTTAGAGGAAAGATTTAAAGGTTCAAGGCGTGAGTATATAAACCCTATATATCAAAAGCTATTCCTTTGGGGTTGTCAAATTGGTGTTATGAAATTATGATTTTGGTGCCAAGTTTCTTGTCCCACTTGTGATCCCTTCCCCTTCATAATCCCTTATCCTCTAACCTCCCAAACCACTCATATCCCTACTTCCCATTTTCCCTATCCTAAAATCCTATCATTCCCTATCATTCTCCCTCTTCCATATCACTTGCAAAATCCCTAAATCCCCACATCCCTCAAAGTGACTGTTTGCACATTTTAAATTTCACTTAGCAAACTCCATCATCCACTTTTCCCACTGTCCCATATTCCTCACAATCCCTCATTTCCCTTTGGCACATTTGGCAGTGGAAATAAAACACCTATTTCTCTTTGTCAAACCAATCAAACATACACATTGCAGCACCATGACAAAAACAGATTCATCATATGAGCAAGACAGTGACTCAACCACTGAGCTTAATGTGCCGAGAAGGCCTCGAAAAGGTGGCAGACATGTCAAAAAAGAGCCTACTTCCTTAACTCAATTGCAAGCCTGCCCGCTTGCAATGACATGCTTTCAGCAACAGTCATGCTTTCAGTATTGTGAGATGATTGCTCAGATCCAACATCATCCGGAGTTATTTCGGTTGTTTGTTTTACATCTTCATGATGGTCATGTTACTCTTGCTGGAGTAAACTTCACTTTGACACCAGAAACCATTTCTCAGGCCACCGGGATACCGAATATAGGCGAAGAGTGGAACAAGAGACAACAGCTAGATAGAGCATATTATGAACCTTACATCAAGCCTAGCTATTTGAGGGAGCTCAGCAGGGCATTCTCGTTCCAGTTTCTGAAGGAAGATTATGTGCCATTGATGAGACTCATTATCAGATGCTTCAGTTGCGAGGGCCGCTTCTCACGTCTCTATGCATACCATATCAGGTTATTGATGCATTTCACGAGAGTAAGGTTGATGAACATTCCATATTTCATGTGCCGAAACATTGAGAGAATGCCCACTCTTATGCAGAAGAAGACTCCTAAACAGCAGTACAATAGCATTTATCACTATGCGCTCATCATGATCATTGTTGTACATCAGCTTGGTTTGCAGGGTATCACATGGGAAGACTTCATTTCCCGTGAGTTCTTCATAGTTTCAACAGCTCATCAAGAGGTTGTTCATGATGCGGGTGAACCTTCACAATAGCATGGAGGTCGGGAGGCAGAGACTACTAGTGTGCCGACATATGTCACCTATCAGAGAGGCACGAGGGGATTATTTGCAGCAGCCCGACGAGTACTATCTCCACCTGGGGTGGAAGGGGTCTCGTTGCCATCATCAACAGCACAGGTACAACTACAGGATAGAGGCAAGAGGCCGATGTAGGACGAGGGTCCTTCAGGTGAGCGGGACTTTATTCTTCTTCAGGATGATGATACGGACATGGGCCCGCAAAATGCACATCTTTGAGAGATCATCCAGGAGCAGCAAACAGAGATCAAAGCCTTGTCCCTTGACTTGGAGAGGACTACGTGGACCATGAAATCTTGGAGCAGAGGAACAAATAGCTTGAAGATCAGCAAACAATCATGGAATTGCAAAACATTTGGGAGAATTGTCAAGCTGCCCAAAGGAGGAGGATTGAGTTCACTTCATTGGAGCAAGAGATTAATGATGATCAGGAGTCTTGGCTCGAGAGAATCAACATCCACTTGTAGAGACTACTGGACAAGGCTGATAGGGATAAAGCATTGTTGAGACACATCGTTTTCCATTACAGGGCACGAAATATGAGTTCTAAGGCACGAATAAGGAATCTAAAGGCAAAATTGAAGAAGGTAACAAAGAAGCAAAAGAGGAAAAAGGAGCTTGATCGTCTTCAGATATTGGCTGAAGCCTCTTTAGCCTAGCATGACACTTGAGAGAGAAGGTCCAGCCCAAAATTTCAAGAAATTTGGAGAAAATTTTGTCAATTTTGAAAATTTTGGTCTAAAGCAGGTTTTTCCGCCCAACGCATAGCGCCACTTGGCGCGTGATTATAATTGGGAGATCTTCTGGAGGAAAACTTTGCATTTCTCGATTTGTTATGAAAAGTTATGCATGCTCATGGATTACCTAGGGATTTCATCAAATTCTGGGTTGCCTAAAGGGTCAAAAACATGCAAAAAATGACCTTTCTGCCACCTTTTGCACCCACAGGAAGCAGTCTTGGGATCATGAATTTTTGGAGGGGAAAATGACATCCAAATCTAGAAATTTCACTTGGGTTGGAAAGTAGATAGGCACGGCTTTCCAACGAGCTATCTTGGGCTCAATTTTGACTTTGGGAAGTGCCTCAAAATCAGCTCAAAAGTTGTGCTACGCATAGAGATTCTGGTCGCGGCGCAAAGAGGATTTTTGCCTATTTTTCACTGTACAGCTCAGAAATTCGCCCAGTTTTGATTAGTTTTGCTTTTTGATGTAATTATTGATCTATATTGATATAACTTGATGACTGTGATGTAATATTGACCCATTTTTACTTGTTCTAGAGGATTCATTCACTAAAAAGTGAAAATTTAATGAATGAATCAGTTTCCTACCATATAGAGGCAAGTTGTTTGATTGCCTAGATTTCAGTGCTTTGTTTAGAATTGGTTGAAACAGCTCCTAGAATGATGAGCTCGACCCCTAGAGGCATGGAAATGGGTTTGGCTAGTCTATATCATGTATTTTCTGAGTCATTTTCAGGGTTGGATACTTGGGATTGCTTGGCATATCATTGTACATTCTATCTCTGCATTTTTGGCAAAGGAAATACCAGGGTTTTGCAACACTTGTTGGGATCCATGTGGCTCTCTGTTTTGATGGTGTTTTTCTCTATGTAATTTTAAGTTCATTGATGTTTATGTGTATCATTTTCCCTTCTCTTTGCTTCTGAAATTAAACAAATGAGAGATTAAGGTAGAATTCACTGGATTGCTGTGCTCTACCTTTTAGTTTTGTTTAATTTTCAATGTTTTCATCTGTTTAAGGAGGACTCTTGAGACTCTCTTGCCCTCCTTAGCTCCTCACCAGTCTGATCCATCCATTCATTCAATCTAAAGCATCAAAACGATTGCCTTCCTTGCCCCAATCAGAACTCTGCAAAAACTGTGCCTCATCCCCGGACCCAAATTTGCCTATCCCATTTTCCAACTCAAAACACCCAAAAACTCAAATTCAATCCTTGCACTACATACCTAGCCTAAGATCAGTTGTAAAATTAGTCATCTCCAGCCCTATCGATTATCTTTGCTGAGATTGACTCGGAGAGAGCCCTCTCCTGTCCTCGTAGGGCTAGCTACGAGGTTGAGCGTGGTTTGATGTGGACCTAGAAGCTTACCTTTTCACCCTGAGGTAAATCTAGGCTCTAACAATAGGAACAAAATGGATATTTAAGAATAAGCTGAATGAAAATGGAGAAGTTATTAGAAACTAGGCAAGAATTGTTTGTAAAGGATATGCTCAACAAGAAGGTATAGATTTTGAAGAAAATTTTGCACCTTTTTCCAGACTTGAAGCCATAAGGATGTTTCTTGCTCTTTCTAGTTTTCGAAAATTCAAAGTATATCAAATGGATGTAAAATCGTATTTTCTTAATGGAGATCTAGAAGAAGAAGTTTATATTGAACAACCAGAAGGATTCATTCTTGGAAATGATGCAAAAATCATATGCAAACTCAAAAAGGCTCTCTATGGTTTGAAACAGGCTCCAAGGGCTTCGTATTACCACCTTGACAAATATCTACAACAACAAGGGTTCACAAAACAAAAAGATTGAAAATGATAAACTGCTAATTATTGTTGTTTATGTTGATGATATAATATTTGGTAGCAATGAAGAATCCATGAGTCAGAATTTTGCTTCAGTAATGCAACAAGAATTTGAAATGTACTTACTTGGTGAACTTACTTATTTTCTTGGTCTACAAGTATAGTAAACGAAAGATGGTATTTTCCTTTCACAAACAATATCTCAAGTAGATATTGAAGAAATAAAAAATGGAAAAATCTAAACCAATATGTACTCCAATGGTAACATGATGCAGCCTCAGTCCTAATGATGAATCACCAGTAGTAAACCAACTAACAATATACATATCCATGATCGGAAGTCTTCTCTATCTAACATGTATCAGACTTGATATCATGCATGTAGTAGGAATTGTTGGAAGGTTCAAAGCAAATCCAAAGGAATCACATCTTCAGGTAGTTAAAATATTTTTCAAATATCTTCAAGGAACTCAGGACTTTGGACTATGGTATCCTAAAAATACAGATCTTATTCTTCATGCATATATAGATGCAGATTGGGCAGGAAATGTTGATGATCGGAAGAGCACTAGTGGAGGTGCATTCTATATGGGTTCTCGGTTAGTGTCTTGGTTCAGTAAGAAACAAAGTTCGATTGCCTTATCTACAGCTGAAGAAGAAGATGTGGCTGCTGCATCTTGCTGCACACAACTAATTTGGATGATGCAAACATTACAGGACATTCAAATCACATGTACTCCACCCTTATCCATTCTATGTGATAATACAAGTGCCATTAATATTTCGAGAAATCCTATCATGCACTCTAAGACCAAGCACATACCCATTAAGTACCATTTTCTACGAGAACAAGTGCTTGAACAAAAGGTTAAATTGGAGTATGTTCCCTCCAAAGAACAGGTTTTTGATATATTCACCAAACCACTTCCCAAAGAAACATTTGAATATCTTAGACAAAAGCTGGGAGTAGTTGTTGCATCATCCCACTGTTAAATCCAATTTTCAGAGGAAGGTTATTATACATTGGTTTCATGAAGTATAGTCACGTATACACGTAGGTTTCTGTCGCTAAAGACGCGTATATGTTTTTTTGACAGAAAAACAGTGGGTCAGACTCTGATATGGGTGCTCTATTTGATATTGATGATTACAGTCTAATGATATGCCTTGTTCATTGATTTTTATCTGACTAACAAAGATGCCTTGATGAATGACTTGTTGACTATGCACAGGCAGCACAAGTTTAGGGGGAGAATTAGCCTTCACATGCATTTTTCATTGTTGGCATTATGGTTACTGAGTTCAGTTATGGTTTTAGATATTTATATCATTTGTTGCGTAAGTCATGTAAAGATCTAGGGGGTGATATGACTCCTTCTATCATAGTCTATATTTGAATGATTCCTATTGGACATATGATGTAATTTGTTTCCCCACTACGCATGGGATGGATGATGTAATAATTGTTGTATTTATGTCATGTATAAACAACTGGTATATCCCCACTTTATTGGGTGGATGAGTCAAATATGGTGTATCCCCACTTGGTTGGGTGATAGATGTATGTAGGAGTCATTGGTCTTAGGGAGATCATACACACTTAGTTGAGTTCTAGAGTCATGTTATTATTTTGAAACATATCTCTGTAGACTCTGCATGTACTCAGGGGGAGCATGGACAACATAATGTATATCAAAGGGGAATAGTAGGTTGGTCTGCCCTTTGCCCTTGATTTCAAAGGGGGAGAGTATTTTGGTGTTGGTGTTACATATTATCTCTAACAGTTTCTACAACTTGTAGTAATCAACACCATCATGGTTTCCATCAAGTCCAAAGGGGGAGATTGTTGGCATTATGACACAAGTGTTGTCCTTGATGGAAACTCACTCACAGGTCAGGTCAGTTTTGATGAAAGGCAACTCACAATATAACAGGTCTATTCAGATGTAACAGGGCACCGGTACAAAAGAACAGGTAGATGGAACTAAGGTCTACTAAACAGAATAAAGAAGTTGAAGGAAAAGGATGGTGTAAAGTAGTTTAAGATGTGCACGCTGGTTCACTTAGTCAAAACAAAGTATACACGCTGGTTCGCAGAACAAAGAGAGCGTATACGTATACACACACTTTTACAAGAAGAAAAGTGCATATTTGTTGGAAAATCAAGGAAATTCAAGAATAAATAATACCAGGGGTCAATACAATGGTATTAGCCCACAATATTGAGCAGAGTAATGTCTATTTGATCCCATCCAAGAATACCATGGGTCCTAAGTGGTTTTGGTCCAAGGTATTGAGAAAGGCCTAAAACTATATAAGGAGGAGAAGATCATAAGGCCAGATTGTGCAAGTAAAAATGTTTTCTCAAGAATACTTCTATTTGAAATATTGTAGGGGCTATGTTTGTGATTTGATCTGAAATATTATGTGCACCTTGAATTCAATGTTGGATCAAGATCGTGAGACCTGAAATGACTTATATTTGAATGATCTGATATTGGTTGGGCTAGATCGGATTATGTACACCTACTTTATTCTTTAAATGTCATGGTCTAGGTTTGTCTGAAGTCTGGAATAACAATGAAGTTATGAGTTAATATTTTTAGATCTATACTTTGGTTCATCTTAGTAAAAGCACATATACATGCAGGTTCTACTCTTCCAAGTAGCGTATACAAAAGAAAAGCCTATTCTTAGATTTGACTAATCTATCTAATTAGTTCTGTTGTTTTACTGCTGTCTGTTAATGAAGTCCTCTTAGATCTAAATGTAAATCTGAATGCATAAGGAGTTTGGTGTATGATTGATTGATTGTCTAAGTAAGAAGGGTTATCTCTACTACTGCCTGTCTAAATCTCTGTAAATTGACAGTAGATGTTTAGTATATTGCTGGTTGGTACAGACTTGATTCAAAAGTTTTGAGGATAGACATAGGTTTGGTTAAAGGAAGTAGTGTATACATGTAGATTGGGTTCAATAAAGTAGAATATACATTATGATGCATGATTTTTGAGGTTACAGCTGGGTCTGAATCATGATGCAGGCTTCTGGGTTCAGCACAGTATTTTGGTAACAATTATCTGATTGTTCAGATTAACTAATTGTTGGTTGATGCAGTTTGAGTTTCAAAGTTTTTGATTCGTCCAGTATGAAAATTCAATGAAATGAGGCCTTCATTTGTATTGTTGTGTACCAGGAGAATCCAATATGAAAATTTATGAAACATGGTCCCTGGAAGAAGAGATAAGGGCGTAGCCTTCTGTAGGCCTTGTGCCTACATACTAGTAAACACATTGGCTAGTACAACTAGAGCTAGGGGGTTATAGCTCCCTTCCAGTAGAAGCTTGAAAATGAGAGAAGGTCGTAGCCTTCTGCATGTGGATGGCTACGTACTGGTGTGACTCTGCACCAGTACAAGATTGCAAAAATATTTTCTTATTATTAAAAGAAGACAGAGACGACAACAACTGGTGGTTTTTCTCCCGCATTGGGTTTCCACCTTAAATTTTGGTGTCCATGTGTGTTGCTTATGTGTGATTGTTTATTATGTCTTTACTGCACTACTTAACAAGTTACTAATGCACTGATTAAAGATCAACACATGACAAATTGATTAAATCATAAGTTCTCTAGGTATACACTTGTTTCTCTAATAACAGTAGCGTGTACACGCTAGTTCACTTCACAAAATTAGGGTATATAAATCTGTTTTGGAAATGAAAATTTATTTAACTGATAATACTGATTCACTCCCCTGTTAGTATTATTTCCAAAACCACTCACTTCTCCAATGCCTATGCTCAATTTTGAATATCTCGATCCTGTGCATACAAATCACTAATATTTTTGACCCTACTAGGTCTCTTATGGCTACCTCAGGGAATTACCTAACTACAACCACCTCATACCTATAAAACTCAACATATCTCACACATAACGGCCCTTAAATATTTTGCACATAAGCTTGAGGAACTCGGCCCTCAGTCCAACACCTCTACTAGACTCATGACCTTCCTGTGCACTAGATTCAAGGGTCTCGACCCTCCTTAACTACCCATAAAATCACTCGACATATCATAGAGATAAACCTTTCACATATTGATGGGCCTCCAAATTGTATATATTTTAAGGGTGATTTGATCATTACTAGATACTTAAAACATTTGTTTAACCCCCTTACTTTCACATTGTAGAGCTTATTCATAGTCTTATCGGGTCCTTGTGAATTTGGTTTCCCTTTTCTTATTATGTGCCTCATATTATTTATTTTTCAAAATATTAAGAGAATATTGTGTAAATTCTAAAGATCCGAAGAATGATAGAATGTAAGGACTTGTTCCCTGTCACAGGATACTACAAGATGGACCAATAAATGAATAGGATATTATGAAATTATTGAATATATTCTCAAGCTCCACTAATTAAGAAAAATATAGGGATGTGTTCCCTGCTACAGAACAAGCCAAAACTCAATATTTAATGAAGGTTCCTACTCCTAGGGACCATATCCAGTTTTTGAGGTATTTTGGAAGAGAAACTTCCGCCTTTCAAAGAGGTTTCTTCCCCATCAATTTGCATAAGTACCAATTTGAATTATCCTCTAGGGACATGGAATTTTTGGTCTTCTTGCGAACAAACCATGTTATTAGCAATTTTACTTTCATTTCCAATAGATAAGTCCTTGAATTGATTCTAGTAATGAAGTATGGTTTCATTTTCAGCTTCTAAGGTTTGGTTTCCTTCACAAAACATTGAGTATCTTTGGGCTTGGCCATCCCAGGAGCCTTAGATTCCTTCTATACAATTTCTTTATCTTCTTTGCATTTCTTATTCAATCACATCTTTTATTGTTTCATTTCCTATTTCTGTAGTTAGTATTCACACTTCATTTGTTATAGGTTAGATTGGTTGAATGATTGAAGTAAGTTGTTTTTTAGGTCATTTATACAACTACAAGTATGATGGATCCTTATAACAACTCTGAAAAGTCATATTCATCATTGAGTTACTCGGATTGGTTTACTAGTTCACAATTCTAAAATTTCTAGTTTTAGTAATAAATTTCTACTGAATTTTAGCTCGTGTTGATGAAGCTATTTTTAGTTTATTACACTTGGATTGAATTCTAAAAACATTCAACTTATTAAAAATTTTACCATGCATAATTTTTATTGATTAGCTTAGACATTTGGTTACTTAGATTAGCTTACTAGTTCACTGTTCTAAAATTTGTAGTTTTTAGCAGTAAATTTCTACTGAATTTTAACACATGATAATAAAGTATTTTTGAGCTGATTCCACTTGGATTGAAGCCTAAAAACATTAAAATTAATAAAAATATTTACCCTATAACATTTTAACTTGATTAAATTAGTAATTTTGTAGGTTAACTCGATGAACAAACTTTATGGAAGTTTCCTCTAGCAAAATAGAGTTTCCTATAACAATCTATTTTTTTTGTTAAGGTAGACCCTAAGAAAATTGGGATTAGATGTACTAAGATCTTGCTGCAAATTTTGAATGAGTGTCCACGCCTCTTCGTCATTTTTCCATTCATCCCTTTCTTCGGTTATCCAATCGGATTGGATAATAGAAATGAAACAAAGCAATGCTCTCACTTCCTCATGCTTTCTTGAGAGTGCATCTACAACAATATTTTGCTTCCCTTTTTTGTCTATGATTTCAAAGTCATAAACCAACATCTTTGTGACCCATTTTTGCTTCTCTTCTGAAGATAATCTTTGTTCCAAAATTTATTTAAGATTATCATTATCTGTTTTTACCTTGAAGTGCCTTCCCATTAGGTAAGGTCGCCATTGCTTTAGTGCATGTAGTATTGCCAACATTTCTTTCTCATAAATAGGTATGTGTAAATAATTTCCTTTGATTGGGTACTTTTCAAAAGCAATGGGTCTTCCTTCTTGCATTAAAACAACACCAATTCATTTCATGAGGCATCACATTCCAAAATAAAAGTTTTTGTGATGTCTCGTGTAACTAAGACTAGTGCTTGACACATTGCCTCTTTAAGATGTTCAAAGGACTTAGTCACTTATGGAGTCCAATAAAATGCATATTTATTCAATAATGTTGTTAGAGGTGCTGTTATTCTATCATAATTTTTAACAAACTTACAATAATACCCTATCAACCAGAGAAATCCTCAAAGATGATTTATGGTTGTGGGGATTTTCCATTCCTTAATGGATTTAATTTTGTTAGGGTCTACCTTAACATTGCCTATTTAAGATGTTCAAAGGCCTTAGTTGCTTCCAAAGTCCAATAAAATTCTTCTTTCTTCAGTAATGTTGTTAGAGGTGTTGCTATTCTCCCATAATTCTTAACAAACTTGTGATAATACCCTGTCAACCCGAGAAATCCTTGAAGATGCTTTACGTTTGTGGGGATTTTCCATTCCTTAATGTCTTTAGTTTTTTTTAGGGTCTACCTTAACACCCTCATGAGACTCAAATATTCCACCTCTTGTACTCCAAAGAAAAATTTGGAGGTTTTTTCATATAATTGTTTCTCCTCTAATAATTTGAGCACCCTGTCAACATGTTGAACATGATCCTTCCAAGACTTGCTGTAAATTAGTATATCATTAAAAAATACTAACACAAATTTTCTAAGGGTTTGAAAATGAAATTCATCAAACCTTGAAATGTGGAAGGTGCATTAGTAAGGCAAAAAAACATGACCAAAAATTCATAATGATCCTCATGAGCTCTAAATGTTATTTTAAGAATGTATCCAATCTTAATTCTAATGATGATGTCTTGAATGAAGATCCAGCTTAGTGAAGTAAATTGCTCCACGTAACTCATCCAACAATTCATCAATGACAAGAATGGGAAATTATCTTTAATAGTGAGTTTGTTGAGATCCCTATAATCTGGACACATGCACCATGATCCATCCTTCTTGTGCACCAATACTACTATAGTAGAGAAAGAACTTTGACTAGGTTGAATTATACTAGCCTCTAGCATTTATGCAACCATAAGTTCAATTTCACTCTTTTGGGCATAGGGATATCTGTAAGGTCTGATGTTTGGAGGAAGACCTCGTGGAATCAAATGAATAGCATGAGCATGATCATTAATAGGTGGGAGGCCTTTGGGAGTCTCAAATACCTTGGAATGATTTTCTAATACTTTTTGGAGATCTGGATAAATAGATGATTTCAATGTTTGAAACTCTAGTGAGCATAACTATGCAATTATGCCCCGTTGTTCTTTATTTAGAAGCTTTTTCATGCCATTAGAGCTAATTATCTTTCCTAGTTTCCCTGCAATACCCCTTAATTCAAATTTCTTTCATTTTAAAAAAAAATTCAAGAAAATTTCTTGAAAATTAAAAGCTATCATTCCCAAAGATTGTAACCATTTGATTCCTAGTACAACATCAACACCACCCATTGGAATGGAAGGAATTGGACTATTAAATACATATTCCCCCATCGTTAGATTGATATTATGACACTTTCTAGGACAATTTATAGTTCCTCCATTTTCAACCATCACTTGACACTCTGGTGTTGGACATAGAAAGCAGTTCAATTCCTTGGCTATCTTACAATGAATAAAATTGTGGGTATGTTGTGTTGTACAACAACCCCCCCATTTCTAAATTTTTACCCAAAAAACTTTAATTAGAAATGGGTCCCTTTTTAATAAACTTAGTAAGTTAGTGTTTCGATAAAATTGCTTGCGTAGCATTAACCATATAACACGTGAAAAACCTTATAAAAAGTACCAATTCAATAGAACTCCTATCTAAAAACTTTTGGTAAAATCTAAATTCTTTTTGAAAAAGCATCACAAGAAACTCTCTGATGCGATAAACAAATCGAAGATCGTGTATCGCAATGATAAAGGGATTCACATAAAAGGTCCTCATCAAAACCTCTGATCCGATAAACATAATCACAATCGGCAGTCAAAGGTATCATATGACAAAGAGCCAAAGCACTAGTTGATTCCTTGATTGTGATTCATAAATAAGGTGCACATTTCAACGATAAATCATTAAGAGATATGGTTTACATGCATAAGTCTTTTAAAATAATAAATTAAACCAGTGCCCTTAAAAGCATACCTCCGCCTTATTATAATTTTACTTTATCACAATCAGAGTTATTAGGGCTTTCACACTAAACTTTACCAGTTGAATTCCCTGATTGTGATTATATAAAGAAAGGCCCATATTTCAAATAAACTTCACTAAAAAGTATTATTTGCGAATATGAATTTAAAATTAATAAACCTAAACTATTCGCTAAACATACCTTGCCTTATTATATTCTCCTTTATTGCAATAAAAGCTTTTAGTCTGAAATGCTAAAGACCTACCCAGTGAATCTCCTGATTGCGATTTGCGATTTATCACTGATAGCTGATCGGGGAAATCCAAAGACATGCTTGAAAAGAACCATTAAGCATATGGCCGATGCGACGGGTAATTATGACATTTATTGGCGGCTATGATGGTTATTAATTTCACAGTTAAGGGTGAATCCTTCGAGGATTTCACCCATGGTAGTTCTTAATTACATCCGGTTTATCACATGTGAATTGCCTTAACTCTTTTCATTTCCATATTAGCTTTCAACGTCAATATCTCTCTATTACGTTTTCAATTGTCTGTGCAGAATTTCTCTAAACTCATGAATCCAGAAAATATGGGAAAGAAATCAAAGAAAGCCAAGGCCCCTGCCACAGTTAAAGAACCAAAGCTCAATAAGAAGGGATTGATATCGAATATGACGTGCCTCAGGCTAGGAAACACATGTTGAGAGAGTATCTATAATTTAATAGAAGCAGAAGAGCCTGAAGAACTGGAAGAGGAAGCTACATCTGATTCCAAAAACAAATCATAAGGAACTCTGAAAGAGTTGGCCTGTTCATACCTACAGAGAATAGCAATGTGAGCCAAAGTTTTTCCATATACTGATGTGGTTAGATGGGTTGTTGAAAAAATTCCAACCACAGACCGAACATTTTCCACGGACGATGGAAAAATATTCGGGTCAATCAAACCAAAGGATCTTAGGCAAATGTATCATCTACCTCAGCCAGAAAAGCGCTACAACAAGGCATTTCTGGAAGCATTTGCAAAAGAAAATGACATCTAGTCGGACCCGATCAGACCCTAGAGGCATTTCCCGTATAAACATAAGCATGATTCATCGAGTATGCATTCTGTTGATTCATTAGCCTCTCCTTATTGCTATGCTGGTGCTATGATGTGTAGACTATGGGAAATCCACAATTCTGCGAAGTTCTCTATAGATATGGTCCCATTAATGGAAGCTGCAATTCATGGTTATGTTATGGATTGGGAAAATATTCTCTCTGATAGAATAACCACCGAGATACTGGAATATAGAAGAAAGAGGTTTGCAACTACCCGGGTCATTCCTCCTTTTTACTACAGTGCCTATATTCTCGACATCATTTGTTTTAATTTTGAATACCCCGTTCTCAGATGGAAATGGACTTCCCAGGATCCCAATCCTATCCATATCTATCACAAAGAGCTATGGAAGGCCCATTATAAGAATTTTTTGTATAGAATTTGTAATGGTTTTGTTCTGCCTGTATATTATTCTATATTCAATAAGCCTCCCCCTAGGATATCTGAGGAAGAAACAATTGACCTAACAGTAGTAGGAAGTTGGTTTGGAGAAGAAAAATTCACCTACGTAAGGCTTTTTGGCAGCCTCACTGATCCTCATGTTCTCCCTCTGTATGTTCCCAATAAATTATTGGCCCGGGAATTAGCATATCAGATAACAGTTGCGGGAATATCAAAGACCCTTAGGGATTCCAAGAAACACATGTGGCCTACATTTCCCCTTCAGTGTGGCATTTTTACCTTGCATGATTATAAACATGTAGAGAAAGTGGCTGAGAAAATTTAGATTGTAAATCTCGCAACTATTCCAAGGAGGCAGTATGACCCTAAAAAGGTTGCCTATAATGTTACTTCTCAGGCTAAACTCACTAGATTTGATCATGAAGAAGATATATTTGATGACTTGTTTTCTTCAACAGAATTATTTTTCTAGGTTAAAGGATTGGTTGTGACTAAATTGGGAATAGAAGGATTAGAAAAATTCAATAGGCTTAGGGCCTAGAGATTGGAAAACCTGCCTTTGGATTTGTTAGCTACAACCTCAATAGTTCAACCACAAGGCCGGAGTGAACAAGAAATTGCTAAGAATACTCCTGAAGTGAACAAAGTTCTTGAAAAGGAGAAGACACTAGAACAGGAGCAGAGGCAAGAAATAGGTAGTAGACCCCTTGATTCAGACATCTATGTTGACCCTAAACTAATCAAGGAATGGCAACAATTTGATTCTATCATCAGTAATACTAAGAATATCCAAGGATTCACTACACCAGAGGTGTCTATGGCACAAAAATCAGCAGTCAACACAGTTTCGATTGAAGGAACAAGCGGCCCACCCAAGATTCATAAGGACATAGAAATAATTCCTGAACATCCCTCTGATGAGATTGTTTTGCATGTGGAAGAAATACCACCACTGGATATCTTCTATAGCCCTAAGCATAGGGCTATAGTCAAAAGGCAAAGGAAAAAGAGGAAAATTGATCACTCTCCTCTTTTGACTCCTCAAATGGAAATGATGAATATGGTGTGGAGGGAGGAAGTAAATCCTTCCGAAGATCTAACCAAACTTTCTCAGTATGCCAGAGCATATACAACAACAACAATGGATAGGGCATCCAAGGTCAGCAACTTATTGAAAGAAAAGGATCAAGCAATCAGTCTGCTAGAGGCACAGTCACAGTAAAAATAACAGAAGATAGAACAACTGGAACAACAATTAGCAGCACAGAAACAACTTAATAAGCAGTTGAAAGACCAATTGGTCAAAGAAAAGAAAAGAATTGATGAGCAAGATATTCATAAGTAGCAGGAATTGTCTTAAGCATTGAGCAAGTTACAACTATTAAATGAATAGATGAGTAAATCAAAAGAAGAGAAAATCACTCAAATGACAGTTCAAATGGAGCGGTTCAAGGAATATCCTCAAGTAGGAGAATTTATAACTGAGGCCCTAGAAATTACCAGGGCATTGTCTTGACAGTTGAACCTACTATGTTACAATATTTCATTGTCAGTTCCTCTATGTGATATCACAACATCCATGATTGAAAAATCAATGGATGTGAGACTAGAGTTGGAAAAAGCAGATGAGAAATTAACAAATTTTCTGTCTTGGCAAGATTCAAAAGAGGGAAAAACTGCTAATCTCCCACAAATCCAAGAATCGCATAAGGAAATTTTGTTTACTTAATGGGAGTCTCAGCTAATGAAGGCTGAGAGAGCAACATCTAGATGTAGATCAGCAACAAATAACCTGGTTGAATTAATCAACAACAATGTATATTTATCAAATTTAATAACGAAATGTTCTCCAGGCAAACTCCCACAAATAAAATCATTAGAATAGCAGTGGAAACAGGAGCTTGAGCAAAGGGAAAAACTGATCGTAGGCATTCATAGCTTAACATGGGAAACCTTTTGGTTCTTCCTTTTGAAACCACATAGTCAGTGAACAACGATGAAATGTCTCACTGATGCGATTAGCCACATGATCCCCAAGCTTACTGATGCCACATACACAACTCAGTTACACTCATGTATGAGTCATCTATTAGAAGTTGAGCCGATGCTTGTCATTTGTCAGCTCTGATCACAAGATGATCAGCCAATACAGTGAACCATTTTTGACCGACTGCAACATTCCTATTTCAAGTTGATTTCCACATTTTTGTGATTTGTTTATACCAGCGCATAGCATATTTCTTTCATAGTTTTTTATTTTTGTAGTATTTATAGAACCTTTCATGTTTTTAGAAAGGGTCCTCAATTTTTTGTATTAAGACTTGAATTGGAATTTGCACTACTGTGCTTCTGATATATTTATTTTTATAAAAGACTGGACTAGAATTCCGAGTTTTGAAATAGAAGGCTTTTATGTGATATGCACTTTTGCTTCCTGTGAAAGTTTTCTCAAATTAAAAGGCAGGATTTGAATGCGATTCACATCGGAGGAGACCCAAATGCATACGATACTACTATCTATGTTTTTGTTTTATGTCTCTGTGTGAGTTAAGCATTTATTAAAACTTTGCTATTATTGCTGTGTATATGTTTCTACAACAATTCTTCAACTTATCACTTTTGAATGTTTCTGAGTTGTCATCTTTCATATATATATGTCAGTGATATATTATGGTTAGTGCGATAAAGTTTTAATTATTACTTTGTTCAATTACTTGAACAAAGTAATTATCATATGAATGAATATTGTTATTTATGAGTAAGTCATCTTCATGTTTACTTGTCAATAAGAACAACAAAGAATCATACTAAGAAAAATAATTCCCAGGATAGATTAATTACTTTTATATTTTTGCATTTTAGAATAGAAAACTTATCATTCCCGTTAGATACTATAAACCAATCACCCATCCAACCCATATATCATTGGGAAACTAGTCCCATTATATCCATTCAGAGCCACCACACCAAATGGAAAAGGAGTTGCTTTAAGGTCCGGACCCAGGTGGTTTTCCCCGATGTTGATGCAACAATTTTCGAGGGATCAACAGGGTACTACCCGAATCAATAAGAACTATTTTCCTTTTATTCTTCATATATCCTTCTACCTTGAGAGTTTGAGGAGTGGTAATTCATGCTAATCCATTACAAGATATGGTCGGATTCATTTCTTATTTCTCTAGGGTTGGTTCCTAGTGTATATCCTCTTTTATTGATGTCTCTTGTTCCTATTCTTCCTCCTCTTCACAATTTATGCAAAAAAAATTCTTCTCAGCACACTTATGAAATTTAGTATATCTTCTACCACGACTAAACAAATCCCTTTTTCTTTTTTTTCCTCCAATTGTTGTGGTGCAAACCTTGTAGATTGTGGAAGACTAGGAGCAACAACACTTTCATCTTTATAGTTGTGAGTGGTAGACTTCCTTGTTTCCATACTTTTTCTTTCAACTTTTCTTGCCACCCTAAATGCCTTCTCCAATGAATCAGGTTCCCAAAGGCGAACCTCATGTTGGATGTTATCCTTTAAAGTCCCTATGAAGGAATAAATCCTATGCTCCTCTGGAATATCAATTACCTTGATATTCAATTTTTGGAAATCCTCAATGTGCTCCGCCATTGAACCCTTTTGTTTGAGATTTATCAATTGGATAAAGAAGGTGTTTGTCGTTGTATCCTTATAATGTGCTATCATTTCCTTTCTAAAAAACTAACCAAGTAACAAGTTGTTTACAAGAACAAAGCCATCAATACCATACAATCTATTTGGGTTCCAAATATAAAGATGCAGTATGTACCTTTTATGAGGGTTGCACATCATGTATAGCGAAATATTACTCCATCTGTAGTATCCATGTTACCAGATCCTTGCAATCAAACTTCCTCATATCGATATTTGGAATGTGGTTGGTATTCAACCTAAAGTTAGAGTCTCTAAAATCATGATTAACATTCCTTTTTTTCTCATCATGAGTTTCATGGAATACCTTGTCACCATTAGGAATTATTTCTTGTAGCAACTTTGTCAAACCTTCCTTCAAACCTTCCATTTATGATTTTAAACCATCCTTCAAGCCTTCCATGTCCCTTTTTATTTTTCATTCTAAACCATCCATGTCAACATTCATCATCGCTTCCCATTAATTTTTGGTTACTCTTTGTGAGAGTGAAATTTGTTGCACTTGATCTCATCATTTTGATATATCATGTTGCATTTCTTCCTCTCCTTCATACGTCATAGAAAAGATTTCTGGTTGCTTACTAGGTGTGTCCATTTTTTTTTTTGTTTCAAGGATTTTTGGAATAAAAAAATGATATATATGCTTCACTATGCCCTTTGAATCAATTCAAACTGTTTTTTCAAACAAAAGTTATGCAAAATAAAAAACAAAACAAATACACACTTTTTTCTTGCTTTTTAGGAGCTCGATATTGAAAATGTTGTATCTATGTAATTTTAGATCTCCAAGGTCTGAAATTTCGTTGTATAGTAGCCCTTTGAGTCTTCTTTCCAACCCCACAAGTCAAACTGATATTGGATTCTTCAAGAAGAGTTACGTCCAATCTCCCAGGATGACTTGATTATAGACTCGTTCAGTAGAGCGAACTTGTACGAAATTGCATGTCACTGTTTTGACCTTAGACCTTGTTTGAGATTGAATTGTGGAGCCTACAAAAAAACTTACCTCTTTGGACCATATCTCAAAAAATATAGCGAAACAAGATCCGAAATTTCTACACAAAGTTCACCAATATTTCTACTACACGTGGTCGAAATTTCAGCTTTTGAAGCCACATAGAAAAGCAATCATAGTGAAAATTCCAAGATTACCTATTTGAAGTAGCAAAACCCTAGAAGCCAAAGCTCTAATAGCAAATGTTATGCAACCAACTCACAAAATATAAGAAAAAACATATCAACGACTTAAAAATTATCCTCTCTGAGGGGGGAACCTCCTTTACATTACATAAATGAACAATTCTTAGATGATACAAATGATAAGACCTCCTTGGTATATATATGAGTCTAAGGGGTCACAATATAATCAGAGCCTACATAATAATAATAATGTAAAGGAACAACAATAACAATAGTGGGCTTCTATGAGGTACAAAGATGACAACATGGGGGATACATGGGCACAACAATAATAATAGGGGGCTACACTAAAAATAACAATAAGGACGATACACTAGTATTATAGGGACATAAAAAGATTAAATCCATTAAGGAATGGGAAATCCCCACAACCATAAAGCATCTTCAAGGATTTCTCGGGTTGATAGGGTATTATCGCAAGTTCGTTAAGAGTTATGGAAGAATAGCAACACCTATAAGAATATTACTAAAGAAAGATGCACTTTATTGGACTCTAGAAGCAACTAAGGCCTTTGAACATCTTAAAGAGGCAATGTACCAAGCATCAATCTTAGCTATGCCAAAATTCAAAAAAACCTTTATTGTGGAATGTGATGCATTAGGAAATGGAATTGGTGTTGTTTTAATGCAAGTATGAAGACCCATTACTTTTGAAAGTAGTCCAATAAAAGGAATGTATTTACAAAAACATATTTCTGAGAAGGAACTGTTGGAAATACTACATGCACCAAAGAAATGTCAAACTTACCTAATGGGAAGACACTTTAAGGTAAAAAAATATTATGATAGTCTTAAATACTTTTTGGAACAAATATTATCTTTAGAAGAGCAGCAAAAATGGGTCACAAAGATGTTGGGTTATGATTTTGAAATCATTTACAAAAAAGGGAAGCAAAATATTTTTGCAGATGCACTCTCAAGAAAGGATGAGGATGTGGAAGCATTTCTCTATGAAATTTCTATTATCCAACCTGATTGGATAATCAAATCAAGGGATGAATGAAAGTACGACAAAGAGGTGTGGACACTCATTCAAAGTTGTAGCAAGGTCCTAGTACATCTGATACATTTAGCGAGAAAAATGATTCATTATGGTACAAAGATCACTTATATCTTTGTAAGAATTCCAAACTAAAGCAAAATATTCTTTTGGAATTGCACACCTCCCCCTTAGGAGGGAACTTAGGATTTTTAAAAACTTACCACAAGGTCAATCATGATTTTTTTTGGATAGCCTTAAATATGATATTTAGAAGTTTGTGGGAGAATGTTTGGTTTGCCAACAAAAAAGTTGAGACAATTAAGACTCCGGGTCTGTTACAACCTTTATCGATTCCAAGTCAGCGTTGGGAGGAGATCTCAATGAATTTTATTGCATGTTTACCCAAGTCTGAAGGAAAGAGTGTGATCATGGTGGATGTTGATAAACTTACCAAGTATGCGCACTATTGTGCATTATCTCATCCTTTTAAATCCAATACAATTTCTACTGCATTTATGGAAACAATTCAAAAGCTACATGGAAACCCAAAGATTATTGTAAGTGATAGAGATCCCATTTTCACTAGAAATTTTTGGACAATTATTTTCTTGTCTTGGTACTCAATTAGCTCATAACTCATCTTATCATCCTTAATCTGACATGAAAACTGAGATAGTGAAAAAATGTTTGGAATGATATCTTTGTTGCTTTGTATCTGATAAAAGAACACAATGTTTCATGTCGTTACCTCTAGCTAAATGGTGGTATAACACTTCCTTCCATACTGTAACAAAAATGACCCCATTTATTGAACTTTATGGATATCATCTACTGTCCATTACATATTCTTTAAGAGAAAATTCTAAGGTTCAAGTAGCAGAAGATCACATCGAGCATCAACAAAAATTTATCTAACTCTTAAAGGATAACCTCACTCTGACACAAAATCGAATGAAACAACAAGCATATCAACATTGTAGTGAAGTTTTGATGTGGGCGACTAAGTATTTGTATGGGTACAACCATACAAACAAATGTCCCTTAAGCAAGCTAACAAGGATAATAAGTTATCACCCAAGTACTATGGTCCTTACAAGGTGTTGCAAAATATTATTACTATGGCATACAAATTGGAGTTGCCTGCATTTTCCCGAGTACACCTAGTTTTCCATGTTTCATGCTTAAATAAGGTTATCAGCGACAAGTTCCCCGTTCAAATAGTGTTGCCAAAAATTGACAAAGAAGGAAAAATCATTTTTGAGACTAAAGATGTCACAGAAACAAGAACTCGAATACTACGGAATCGATTAATTTAAGAGTATCTCATTAAGTGGAACAACTTACTTGCTGAAGATTCCACATGGGAGGATGAGAATTTTATACAAAAGCATCCAAAACTACTTAAGCATTGAGGACAACACTTTTTTGAAGGAGAGGGTCATGTTAGGTCCTTATCATACTAATGTATCTCCCTTATTGTTATTATTAGTGTATCCCCCTATTGTTATTGTTGTTCCCATGTATCCCCCATGTTGTTATTTTTGTGCCTTATAGAAACCCACTTTTGTTATTATTGTTCCCTTACATTATTATTGTTATGTGGGCTTTGATTATATTGTGACCCCTTAGACTCTTATATATACCAAGGAGGTCTTATCTTTTGTATCATCCAATAATTGTTCATTTATGTAATGTAAATAGGTTTCCCTCTTGAAGATGATAATTTTTAAGTTGTTGATATATCTTTTCTTTTGTTTTGTGAGTTGGTTGCATAACATGTTAGTTCACAATTATGAAATTTCTAGTTTTAGTAATAATTTTTTGTTGAATTTTAGCTCGTGCTAATGAATCTATTCAGTTGATTCCACTTAGATTTACGTCTAAAGACATTCAACTTATTAAAAAAATTTACCCCACATCATTTTCACTTGATTAGCTTAGGCATTTGGTTACTTAGATTAGTTTACTAGTTCATAGTTCTAAATTTGTAGTTTTTAGAAGTAAATTTCTGATGAATTTTAACACATGACAATAAAGTATTTCCGAGTTGATTCCACTTGGGTTGAAGCTTAAAAAAATTCAAATTAATAAAAAATATCACCCCATAGCATTTTCACTTGATTAGCTTAAGCATTTTGTAAGTTAACTCAATGGACAAACTTGCTCGAAGTTTCCTGTAGCAAAATAGAGTTTCCTATAACAATCTATTTTTGAGCTCTTTCCTTGCCCAGATTCGCTCCACATTCATGGTAAAGGTAAGTCTATGTCTTAGAATAGCCTATGAACGCTATGAGATCACTTTGGTTGAGTTGACGCTTGGTTAGGTTGTCATTTAGCTTCTGCATTTCTTATTTCTTGAATTGAATTACGTAATTGGTCTAGGTTTCCTTTCTAACAATTTATTTTAAGCAAGGTGTGATTTATTTATTGCAAGAGTAATCTAGGAATTTCTTACAAATTAGAATATATTTCCTTTACTATCATTTCCTTTCTAGCAAGATAGATTAGATTTTCTTTGTTGTCATGTGGTTATGTGTGCTTTACATTTTTGCAAGTAGAATATATTTCCTTTTTGTCATTTACTTTCCAACAAAAGTAGAGTAGGTTTCCTTATTGATATTTACCTTTTGCGACTTAGCACTGGTGACTTCACTAGATATTTTCTCATTTGAAGTTTGTTTCATTGCATTCTTTCACTTGCATCAAAGGGATCCAAACTAGGAAAAGGAAGGTGTTTGTTACACATACAATGCCGACCCATCTTAAGTTTATATGAACCCCGACTTGATAATTATAGTTTAG
Organism: Pinus taeda; assembly: GCA_000404065.3. Lineage (NCBI taxonomy): Eukaryota > Viridiplantae > Streptophyta > Pinopsida > Pinales > Pinaceae > Pinus > Pinus taeda. The sequence goes on from APFE030124083.1 coordinate 26,834, forward strand.
GCCCTAAGGAGTTTCGACATTTTTGTTGTAATACTAAGGGCCATAATTTCTTAGCACCGTTGTCGAGGAGGGTCTCAAAACAAACATGCTCTTGTTCCTTCACTAATTCTTTCTTTCTTTCCGCATTCATATTTTATGCAAAAACAAAAAATTGCATTATGCATCTTTCATTTAAAAAATATAAAATTGCATTGGCATTCTCATTCTTTTTTTATTTTATTTTATTTTTATTTTTTATTTATAAAAAAAGATAAATATTTCTTCAATACCACAAATATTTCTTCAATAATTAATCATATGGTGCAGTAAGAACCACACCACCATCCACTTCTATAGGTAGCAGAAGAAGAGGTGGAAAATAATATGGAAGGAGGCATGGAACAACTCTACTTTATTAACTCATATCAACAAGATATGAACTTCCCCTCCCCTTTCAATACAATCTATAATGCACAATTTCAACCTTGGTATCCACCTAGCACCTCACCTTGGTCTATCCCCACTCCATGGTCTTATCCTTCCAAATAGAGTGATCCATATTTCCTTCAATATTCATGTTCTTATCCTCCCCAACCTGTCATTCCTCCTTTTCAACCATATCAACACCAACTTCCTCAATGGGGTGATGCATATTTCCCTCAACATCCTTAGTATCCTTAATTCCAATGTCGATACCATCTAGCTCCACCACAATCACATCCTCAACCAAAACCATCTCAAAGACCCACTGCCACTCAACTACCCACACAACCATTTATGAACCAAAACAATAAAGTAACTCAACCCACTTACAATGTTGAGGTACAAAATTTCCAAGCAGCTCCTCTTGATCCAAATGATATTCATCTTAGATCAAGAAGAGTATTGCAAAAAATAGATTTTCTTGTCATCATTGAAGAACAACATCCACAAGAAGAAGATATGGAGGAGATTAAAGAATCACGGGCCACATTTGGTGGTAAGTAGCCACTAGAGCCCGAGATTGAAGAATTTCTACTATGCTTATCTTTAGATCCTATATGTGTTCATGAAACTAATCAACAAAAAGTAGAAGATTTGAATGTCATGGCTAGAGAGGACATAAAGAGTGATCCATATGAGCAAGTGAACCAATGGAATCTTAGCTATATTGAACATTGGTTCTAGACAATCATTATGTTGGGGAACCACACTCCTCTTCAACAATTTTTTATATCATCTCAATTAAAATAATTGATCTCTCATATTCTAATATATAACAGAGCATATGCTTCAAACTTGTATATGAGTTCATTTGTCATCGTGGTATGTACATGGCTTCATTGAAAGTATTCCTATACTTGAAAGAGTTTTTTTTTTTTTAAAGTAGAGTAGGATAGGAAAAATAAATAAAAAGGGGAAAAGAGAAAAAACAAAAGAAGAGGAAAAATAAATTCTTAGGTGAAAACCTCCTTTGACACACCCAAAATTGGTTCATTGATTGAAAACCTCTATGAGGCGGCCAGTGGATTGGAAAAGAGAGAGAGAAAAAAGGAAAAATGAAAAAGAAGGAAATAAGATCCTAGGCGAAAACCTCCTCTAAGGCACCTAAGTAGACCTGTTGGTTAAAATTCTCATTGAGGCAGCCAATAAGCCTAGAAAAAAGAGAAGAAAATGAAAAAAAAAGGATCCATTGCTCCAGGTATCTCTCTTTGATGTATGTAGGTGCTCTCTAACTTGCATAAACAATAACAACAAGTTAGTACCATAAGAAGAAAATGATCAGAAAAGCAGACATCTAGTCAAGAGTAGTGAAACTTGATTTTTTCACTTCCTTTACGAAGATGCACCAATAAGGCCAAGGCTACGTCAATCCATCACTCTCATCCATTTCCAACCTTCACCCATCATTCCCAAGCCTCTCCCATTCATTTCCAACCTTCACCCATCATTCCCAAGCCTCTCCCATTCATTTTTCTTGTTGCCTTGAGTTGCTACAAGAAAGTTTTGTGCTACTATAAGATATTCCAGATTTGTTAAAAAACACAGGGCATAAATTGTCTTGACCATATCTCGCAAATTGTGCATCCATCGACCGAGATTTTCTGCAGGGAGATGATGAAGGTAACAAGCTCACAACATTTTAACAAATTCAAATGTATATTTTTCAAGAAATTGGCCACCATCACCTACATCAGTTTCTTGTTTTTTTCAATATTCATGCATGCATTGGCCAAGATTGTTTATGGGGAGTTGTAGGAGGATGATGGTAACATTCTCAAATGAATTCAAGTGAAGAAAATATACCATTGATATGTCTCACCAACACCTCCAAATCTTTATACTATTCCACTATTTCACCAAAAATATCCCACTTTTCCCTTCATTTTCACCTATAGAAAGCAAAAACTGTTCCCCCATCACTATCAACATCCTCCTCCTGAATTATGGAAATTTTCCAAGGGCTCCAACAAAGAAAATAAGTGAGTGTGAGGGGCCTTTGTGGCTGCTACATGAAACCACACAGTCCTATAGTATTCTCCAAAAACCCCACAAACTCAACTTGCGCCAACACTAAAGAAGTATAATGAAGTTTACTACATTCCAAAAGACAAAAAAAATAGCCCTAAGCACCTACAAGACCCCCTGTAGTTTGCTACAAGATCACCAATCATCCAAAAGCAACAACATGCAACACATTGTTCAACCATTTTCTAAAGTAGAGTATTTAAGACCATGATGAAGTATTCCAAGAAGCCTTCAAAGCAAAAAAAACATCTGATACTTCAGGATTGTCAAAAGAAACTCTAAGAAATGATGAGTTTATAGAGCCCTTGTCACTGGTACAAGAAACTCTGTTTCCTGTAGCAACCTTCAAGGGCCAAACAAATCCACCATTTACCATCATAAATTGAAGGACAAAGGTTAGGAGGGCCTTAGCATCACTAAATTGATTGAAGAAGAACCCCAACAATGAGAAGAAGGCTAGGAAGTATTGAAAGAATCATATTTCTAACTGTAACAACCTGTCTTGAAAACACAATCTTTGCCTCCATGTAACCCTTGCAAAACAAGACTTCAGATCTAAAGCATTAGCACTAGAGCTCCATAGGTAAGCAAGGTATGAAAATCAAACCCTTTGGACTCCATGAAACACTATTTAATTGCTCCTGTGTGTGTCTGAGTAACGATGGTCACTTTTGGCTAAACAAAGTGTACATCTACCTAAACTCCCAAATGAGAAGAGACAAAATAGGAAATCTCATGTAAAAAGGAGTCTACTTACTTATGTGATGACATGGCATGATCTCATGATTTTAATTTTAAACTATGAGTGATAGATGAGACAACTGCTCTTGCATTATTGAAACTTCATGGGTCAAAGTCAATACAACCACTCCTCTAGAATCACTATACAATTTCCGCCTCCATAATTGACTTTCGATTTCTGGGTGGATGTCTCTGTCAACTCACGACAAAACGATTCCGCTTCTCTTCTCCTTTGCAAACTATGGACGCATATATTCTCATATAAATAAATAAGGACCACAGAGATGGAAGGAAAGCGTGAAATAATTGAAAAGTATTTACTATGAAATAATTGAAAAGTATTTATAATTGAAAGCGTGAAATAATTGAAAAGTATTTACTATGAAATAATTGAAAAGTATTTATAATTGAAAGCGTGAAATAATTACGTTACACTTTCCGTCTCCACAATTGACTTCCGAATTCCTGGTCCGCTTCCTTTTAAAAAAAAGGAGGTGGGATATTTTGGAGGCTTCGAATTTATAATTCAGTGATTTCATTTTCATTTAAATATATGATAT
>APFE030124083.1:31965-54215 GCA_000404065.3 Pinus taeda
TTTCTGGTTGAGTTGTGATCCTTTAAAGAAGTCATTAATTTCTAGTAAACTATATGGAAAAATAAAATAATTTAGAAATAACAATTAGTCAAAATAATAATATATTCATGAATTAAATTTTTAATTATTTATAAAATAATAAGTTAACTCGTTAATATTTTATTTGGCAACATATTATTATGAAAGAAAATGCTTGCTCTTATGGGTGATTCAGTGAGTATATATGAATTCTTAAAAAGAGTGGAGATTAAGTCTATGTTCATTTTAAATTATTTCCTTAATGAAAACTTTTATACTATCAGCGTATACAAAAATATTTCTTATAAGTTTATTAGAAATTGTAAAGATAATTATGTTTTTAATATATATATGAAAAAAAAAAAATTCCCAAAGTGCATTTCCTAAGTTATATTCACAAATGCAACTTTTTGATAAAGTTGACAAAAATACTAAAATTAGAGTTTTCTTTTTTATGAAAAATAATATTATTTAATTTATTATCCCTTGCTCCTCGCTCATGTCGAAGAAATTCATTTTAATTTCCTATAATTATTTAATTTTTTTTTCAATTAAATAAATTATAAAATACATATAATTTTTTATCAATTTTGTACTGCTACAATATTATTTTTTATTAATATTTTTTTTGAAGTACAATTATTTTTTATTAATATTTTTTTTTCAAAATAAAATTAATACAAACAAATTATTTATTCTAACTTTTTATATTTTTATAAAATATATAGGAAAAACATTAAAATTTAAGAATAATGCAATTTAATCTATATTTCTTCTCACTCTTAAGTTTATAACATGATATAGGTGGATAACAAAAGGAGCAATAGGACGAGGTTGGCTCTGGGGATCGGATGCGATTAGGGTTCACGCGCGTCCTATTGGGACTCTGAATCCCCTACCATGGCAGGTCTGCAAGGTACAGACCTCTGAAACCCTTTGCAGAATCGACCGCAGCAGACAAATAGTAAGGTATCGGCCGTCTGCAGCATGTCGCCCTCCCAGGGGGAACGAAGCACCTCCCCCAAAACACACTGGTCAAAAGCAGAAAGGCCCAGTAGCAGAGTATGAGGCGGACCAAAATGGCACTCAGCCGGAGAATAATCAATCAAGAAATGATGAAACGACTCAGACGGAAGGAAATATGGCCAGATTGGCCACATGCAGACTAGTCGCCGCCGTCACACCCACGGTGGAATTCCCCAGTCACAGAATCAACGCCAGAATACAATATATGAAGGGCCACGCTCTGATCGACAAGTTTATTGGCATATGGCCAACGGAGAAAGCACTCAGAAGCTGGATAAACACCAAATGGAATCCAAAGGGCCACATAACCCTTCATCTCGGACCTAAAGGGTTCTTTACTGCGGTCTTTAACTGTCTGGAAGATCGAAACAGGATTATAGATGAAGGGCCTTATTTCTTTAACTCGGCAGGACTCTTTCTCAGAGCATGGGTTGAAAGATTTAACCCAGATAAGGAGGATCTTAGTTATGCTCCAGTCTGGATCAGGCTCTATTCGCTACCCTGGGGATACTGGGAAGAAACCTCACTGCAAGAAATAAGGAATAAACTGGGCGAGTTCATCAAGGTTGCTGAAGACACAAAGCTCTGCAGATATACCTCATACGCCCGCATCTGCGTCTATATGGTTCTCAAACAACCTCTGCCAGACAAGGTAAGATTCCGGCATGAAGATTTTGAATGGATCCAAGTGATAGATTATGAACATGTTCCATTTAGGTGTAGGAAATGCCATAATTTAGGGCATCTTTTCAGGGACTGCCCCCTAAATAGGAAAATGCACACTAGCACAAATGCAGACAATCAGGAAGTAGATGGGTTCACAAAAGTGGTTAATCGTAGAAGAGGTAACAAAAAACCCTCTACCAATGGTAAAACAGATCAGGCCAACAAAACTAAATCCCCAAAACCTAATAGCTTCGAGGTCCTAGCTAATATGGAAATGCAAGACCCAACTCAAGAAATGCAAAAAGTCAAAGACTTAATTCGAGAGCTACCAGAGGGCCCTTCGCAACAGCTAAAGGATTCTCAATCCAACAAAACTCACATTCCTCAACCCGATCTGCAGGTAGAGGTCTCTCAAGAAATGGAAATGGATACCCCAGAATCAAGCTCCAAGATATCGAAGGAGACAGAGGTAACCTTCCCAGAGACCCAGTTGATGGAAGAAGATCCTGAGAATATTGACATAGGAGAACTAGACATTCTTAGTCTGGAACTAGCATGCAAGACCGACAACTTTGACAAGATTCCAGACAGGCAACTGGACAAACTGGAAGAAGTTCTGAAAAAAGTGCACAAGAAACACTCTCTAGGGGTGCAAATTGGTAGCCCGTGGGATGGCAAGTTCATCACAAAGGACAATAAGATAAGGGGAAGAAAAACAACCTTAGAAAGGACCATTAGGATAGGCGAAGTGCTCGTGGAGTCAGGTCGATATGCGAAGCTGACCAAGTACTTTAACATCCATCCCAATCCTTCTCAATGAAGTTGATATTCTGGAATATAAGAGGGATCAATAGCCCAAGAAAAGGAAGACTCCTAAAAAACATGCTCATGCAGGAAAAACCCAATATTCTCTTTGTGCAAGAAACCAAATGCAGTATGTCATTTCTGAAAAAGATAGCGGCAAAAGTATGGCCCGGCGGGCAAGTTACAGTGGTGGATGCTTAAGGAGCCTCTGGGGGCTTGACAATTCTCTGGGACTCAAGAGTAATTCAACTCAGTAACATACATGCCAACAAAAACTTCATTCAGGCAACCTTCCATTTAATCGGCACCAACACTCATGGTCATCTCACTAATGTTTATTTTCCACAGGATTCTCACCTAAAAGCAGAGATTCTGGATCATCTATCTACTCTCAACTCCAATAGACACCACCCTCTTTGGATAGCAGGAGGAGATTTCAACATGATTGCAAGAATGGAAGAAAAGCAGGGCGGTAGAAATAATGGAATTAGAGATGGACACTTACTCAAAGATTTCACCCAGTCAAATTGGCTAATAGATCTCCCATCAAACAATGGTCTCTTCACCTGGACTAACAAAAGAGAAGGAGCACAGCATATAGCTTCAAGGTTAGACCACTTTCTAGTCTCGGATAATGTGCCTTACCTGGGAGGAGATCTCGTAGCCTCAATCCTGCCAATATCAGGATCTGATCACTGGCCTATTGCACTCCAATGGCATCGGCCAGGTAACATTACTAAACACCCTTTCTGCTTTGAGACTTTTTGGCTTACTCATCTAGAATTCAAGGATTTTGTCAGACAAACCTGGATTAAATACAATCCCATAGGGAGATCCAAAATGGCCAACTTCCAAAAAAAATTGAAATTCCTCAAAAGAGAAATCAAACATTGGAATCATACTACCTTTGGCAACATTTTCAAAGCCCAGGACGCTCTTAATCAGGAAATGAAGCTAACCCAACAAAGGATCATCACAGAAGGACGCTCTGAGGAACTAGCAAAACAGGAACAAGTCATTGAAGATCATCTTCTCAACAGAGCTCAGCAAGAGGAGATTCTTTGGAGGCAGAAATCATGAATCAGATGACTTAAGGAGGGAGAAAAGAACACCAAGTTCTTTCACAAAACTACGGTGCAGCGCAGAATGCACAATCTCATCTCCCACATTTATAACAATCAAGGAGAAAGAATAGAGACGCATGAAGGCATTGAAGAGAACTTTCTTAGATACTTTAAGAAAGTTCACCAAGAACCAAGCATTGACAGAACTCCCGCAATAGAGAAAATGCTGAAGCAGATACCCAAATTAATCACCGACGAGCATAATCTCCTTCTCCTTCAACCAATCCTGTTACACGAAGTGGACAACGCTGTCAAGCAATTAAAAGCAGGTAAAGCCCCAAGCCTTGATGGATTTACCTCGGATTTCTTTCATCATTTTTGGGATCTCATCCAAATAGAAGTATGGCAATTGGTTGAAGAATCTCGTGCATTAAGATGGATGTACCCTGGGTTGAACACCACATTCATGGCTCTCATTCCCAAGACAGAGGAAGCTAATACGCCTGATAAGTATCGACCGATAGCCCTTTGCAACATCATTTACAAAATCGTCTCAAAATTTATTGCCACTCGGTTGAAACCTCTGCTCCCTCTCATTATTTTGCCAGAGCAATCCGGTTATGTGGAAGGGCGCCAGATCACAGATGGAATTATTCTCACACATGAAATAATTCACTCTCTAAAGCAAACTAAAAATCCAGATATGTTGTTAAAAATAGATCTATCTAAAGCTTTCAACAGTATCAGCTGGCAGTATATCCAAAAAATTCTTAATGCTTTTGGCTTTGATCCTTCGTGGACCAGATGGATCCTCAACCTTTTGACTTCTTCCTTCTTCTCTGTTCTCATCAATGGCATCCCCTCTGAAACATTTCGTCCTTCTCGAGGTATTAGGCAAGGGGACCCACTCTCTCCATTCCTCTTTGTTATAATTGCTGAAGGATTAGGTCGCAACATTAAGTCTGCTAATGTCACTCGACGTCTTAAAGGTCTCTCTTTCAACAATTCCCCCTCCTTCACCCATTAGCAATTCGTGGACGATAATATGCTTTATGGGCACCCCTCCGTCCAAGAAGCTCGCCTCTTCAGAGATATCCTGTCCTCTTTTTTGGATGCCTCGGGAGCCCTTATCAATCGGGTCAAATCCCAAATTTTCTTCTTTAATACTCCTGTGTCTTCTCAAAGATCGATAGCCCGCATTCTAGGATTCACCATAGCAAACCTCCCTTCCAAATATTTGGGTGCCCCCCTGATAGCCTCAGCCCTCAAGCATTCCTCATGGAGAGACCTTCTAGAAAAACTTGAAGCCAAACTCTTTCTATGGACGCACAGATCTCTGAATATGGCCAGTAGAGTTATTCTCATCAAAGCGATTCTCCAATCCATGCCTCTTTACCTCTTCTCTCTTTTGGCGGCACCTAAATGGGTTCTCAAGGCAATTCAGAATCTTCAGCGCAACTTTCTATGGGGCAGCTCAGGCCATAACAGAAAATGGGCTCTGGTTAAATGGGAAAAAGCATGTCTTCCCAAAAAATCCGGGGGTATTGGGATTAGAGATCCTGAGCACAACAATACAGTAATGGGTGCCAAATTATGGTGGCGATGGTTAGCTCACCCAAATACTCCTTGGGCCTCTCTATGGATGGCAAAATATGCAAGCAACATCCCTATTGAAGACAGAATCCGTATGTCAGAACTAAGCACTGGATCCATCATATGGAACTCAGCCATCTAACATAGGCACCTTATACAACAACACAGCTTCTGGGAAATTAAAAGCGGAGACACAACAAGATTTTGGGACGACTCCTGGCAGCAACTCCCAAAGATCAAGGATCTTATGTAGGATCTCCCTATCCCTCAGTAAAGAACCCATCCCCCAGAAAAAATCAATCAATTTTGGAGCTCATATACCACCCAAAAACACAGGAAATGGAAGGGGATCGATCAAATCATAAGGGAGGAAGGATATGAGATAACCCAAAAAAAGCTCTCTAATGAACTAAAAAAGAGGCAAATTCCCATAGCAGCAGGAGCGGACATTCTAAGATGGGGATATGAAGAAAGAGGGACATTCTCTACCAGGGAGGCCTATAATATCATAACTAAAGACAAAATCATAAAGGATAACTTATGGGACCAGATTTGGAGCTCCTCAATTTGGCCAAAGATTTCCACCTTCTTGTGGCTACTCTCTCATAACAGGATTCTCACTTGGGATAACCTCCGGAAAAGAAATTTCTTAGGCCCATCTATCTGTCCAAACTGCAAACAAGCGGAAGAAACAGCTACTCATTTACTGCAAACTTGCCACTTGGGCTGAAGATTATGGGAAAAAGCCATCTTCAGGTGTCAAAGAGACAACAGAGTGCAAGGAGATCTTAACGCCACACTTCGCAACTGGAATCAGTCACCTTATCATAGAAGGCTTCTTAGCTCGCTTTGGCAGCTCATTCCGGGTCTCCTAATGTGGAATATCTGGAAGGAGAGGAATAGAAGGCTATTCAAAAGCCAAACTCAGACAATGGAGCAGATATGGACTATACTGCACATAAACATCAAGGAATCTCTATCCATCCACGAATGGGCAGCCGAAGATTTTCCAACGGATCACAAAGAAAAATCAATATGGGACAACTGGAAAATCTCTCTGTTACACAAGCCTAATTCTCATATCCTGCACCTCAACAAGCACAAAAATTCAACAACATGGTCCCCTCCTCCTCGTAATTTGCTTCAGCTCAATTTTGATGGGGCCTCCAAGGGCTACCCAGGACAATCAGGCTATGGGGGGGTTTTCAGGGATCACTTAGGTACCCCTCATCTCATCTACACAGGCACCAAAGGATGGGACACCAACAATTCGGCGGAATTGGAAGGTCTATGGCAAGGTCTCATTCTGGCTCAGGAACATAATCTCTTCCCCCTTATCATTGAAGGTGATTCTCAAATCATTATAAATATGGCCACAAAACTTCTGCAAGGAGCTCCAATCCATAAAATAAGCAACAGTTGGAGAATGGCGCAAAGATTGGATCTAATCAGACAATGGCTCTCTCAATACCAAGCAATTTCCTTCAAACACATAGTAAGAGAAGGAAACAAACTGGCGGACTTTCTAGCCAATGTCGGAGTTGAATTGGAGATGGATGACTATTCAGGTCCCATGCTCAGCATAGCTACAGAGGAACAACTCACTGAATTCAAAAATTTAGTAGAGAAAGACCGGCCTCATCTGCAAGCAGTCCACCCGGATGCGGGTGTCTTAACCAGCAATCAATAAGTATTATATATGAGGCACGCGCAGCTGGCAGCTAGCACGCATTCAAGGAGGGATAGGCCGCTGGAGGTAATGCTCCATTACTCCCTTCTGTAGGTAATTTATTATCCATTAACGCTGGTTCGAGCCAAAGGTACGCGGGTGGAAGTTAATAGGATGGAGTGCCGGTTTGGGTTCTCATACGATTCGGCTCTGTTCAGATATTCAGCAGGGAGGTCAGGCTATCCGTAGTGTGTTTCTATGTGCTCTGGTTCTCTTCGGCTTTGCTGCGGTGGTTGTCTCGGGTGGTCCTGCTCTCAGGGGCAGCCTGGGACTCAGAACTATCCCATAGTGTCTATCATACGCAACTCTTTTTCTTTGCTCTGCGCAGCTGTAGAATGTCCCAAGTTGCAGGTTGATTTGTGGGTCTGGCATCTCAGGCCAATCTCTGGTAGTTGCTCAGTTAGAATTTCGGTTTTAGCCTCGGTTACACGGGTCTGGGTGGGAAATTGGGTCCTCCTGGTTGTGGCGGGTCATCGTCCATTAGTCTGGGATTCATTCTCTTCCGCAGGGGCTCTCTTCTGGACTCTTTCCAGCCTTCAATTGCTTCTCCAACACCCTCAGCCTCCAAGCCTGTTTATTGTGCCGCTTCGTCTAATCATGGCACCACGTAAACGAGGAATTCCCAGACGCGGGAGCAACTTTGGTTCTCGGGGAAGGCAGGGAGGGCGGGGAAGCCCTGAACCTCGCTGCATCTCTCCGCTTGCCATGGCAGCACCTTCCTCGCCAACCTCAGATGAGTCTGGTCCTTCCCTCAATAGCTCGTTGCATTCCGCCCGATTTAAATTCAAAAGCCGGCTTAACAAACCGCTTATCTCTGCCCTAGTCACTGTCATCTTCTCGGAGGAAGAAGATGACCCAGCTAGCTCAGCGGCAGCCTCAACAGATCAATCGCCCTCTAAGTCCGCCAATTCGTCTCAGAGCAGATTGGTGGAGGATGATTTAAAAGTTTCAGCGGAGGTGCAGGAAGAGGAGGGTCATGAGGAGGACAATATTCAACAGAGCTCTCCTTAGGAGCATATCATTGACTCTCAGCCAGTGAAAGGATATGAAAATATCCTGCACCTCAGGACTCCTCCGGATGGCTCTCTGCTGGAAGTCAAGGACGGGGTGATGGTAACCTGGGAGCGTGCCCCGGACAAGGTCGAAGAGCATGACACTGATGATTCCAAGTAAGTTTCAATCCTTCTTCTTGAAGCCTTGGGAAAGCAATTCAGTTTTGCAGCTCAAGATTTCGCGGTTAAATACCAGGCAACTTGGTACTGCGCATTTTCAGTTTGGCGCCGTTCAAACGCAGGATCTTTCTCTTGGACCTCCAATTTTGTCAACTCACAAAATACAATTATCAGTTTTATGTTGTTTAGTTTTGAAATATAGAGGTCTGTGCAGATTTTTGTAGGCTCTGATCAATATTGTAAGCAATTTTTGCAAAAGTATTTTGACAGAGGGATGGCTATGGCTCCCTCAGAGATTTGCTCCTCTCTGTACATATCTTTTCTCTTTTTAATATAAATAGCATAGTCTTTACTCAGAAAAAAAAAAAAAGTTTATGACATAATTCAATTTTCATTTTTTCCCTTTTACATTTTTTAAAAGTTTGTCTCTAATCAAGTAAATAAAAACAATTAGCAAACTTTAATAAAAAATAATAAAATTATTTAAATTGAGAAATAATGCAATTTGTTTAAATCATATACTTGAATGATATAAATGATAACATAATTCTTAGTTTTCATCTTCTTCTCTAACTAGTCAAGATAAACAACTTACCAACCTTTTTAAATATGACAAAACATTAAAAATATAATTCTTCATAAACTAATGAATATAAACGAGCTACCAACTTTTCTAAAATATGCCAAAAGCATTAAATCTTAACTCCTACTACAGAGTCATGCTAACTCAAGTCAATAAGAAAATTCCTTTTTTCCCCTCTATTATGTCCAACAAAATGTTATAAATATAATAAAATTATTAAAAATAATACAATTTTCTTGATGTCATGTCAAGTTGACAACAATTTTATTTTTATTTTTATTTTTTATTTATTTAGTGTGAATTTTATTCAAAACAACTCATCGACTTTATAAAATATAAATAAAATATTAATATGTAAGTTAATACAATTTGTTTGATTCTATTTCTACATTTTTTTTAATATTTAATCATGGCTTACTTTTTTTTAATTACATTGTTGACTTTTTGATCAGTTTGATTACATTTTTCACCAACGAGGACTTAACCTTAAACTCGGGGGACCAATGTCCTTGCTCACTTAGAGTCACCAATTTCCTTGACCCCATCTCTACTCATAGAAAATCAATAAACTCTAGTCTATATAATTGCTTTATACTTCTTTTTTGGTAATTACTGTTCAATTTCCCAAACTAAAGTTTCCATCTTTTGTTTCGCTCGGATAGGTTTATATGACACTTATTTTCTCTTTCTAACTTAGAGCTAAACATTATTTCTCTTTCTCCATGGTTATCATTGCTTTTCATTTAGTTTTAGTTTATATGTGTCTAATGTCCATGGTTGGTCCCTCTTGGAGGGCGGACATGGACTATAATAATTGAGTGATCATTGACCCAATATTAATTTTTTATTTGACTATTTTTTTTTCACATCTGCCAATGTTAAGATAAGAACATGATATTTTGATCCACAATGGATCACTATATAGTTTTTCATCCATTTTGATGTTTTTAAAGTGGAAAAATTGGAGGCCCCAACTCACATGGCCATTTTTACTAGCAGGTTCCAATTTGCAAAATTCGGGTTTAAAATGTTTTGCGGGTAATTTGAGACATCCAATGAAGCTTTTTGGGGCTCCAAGACTCTTTCTTTTGACACTATTCTACAATTAAAAATCTTTCCAGTGATGTAAGAAATACATCAATCTGAGTTTGTATGCAAAAGTTATTCCACCTAGAAATTGACCTCCCTATTCGTCCATCATATTTTGAGAGGATTCCATGTTAGCCCCCTTTACTCAAGCAAAAAGGGCTAGCTATGTGGGCACTATGAATAGGACTCTAGAAGAGTCAAATTTATAACTCTAGTCGACAGTTGGAGTCAAACTTGACCCCTAGTTTTTTTCAGAAGGAAAAAGCGAAATTGTATTATATTGAGTCTGTATAACAGCTTCAGATAGTACATATTCATGCAAATTGAAAAACATAGGACATATAACCAAAAGATGAGTCCTCTGAGCAGAAAGCCGAAACTCGAAAATACACAGATACAAAGACACCTCCAGCACCAGTTGGGAACAAAATCAGAGATAGATATAGACATTCAAAATCATGCAGATGCCAAGAAAAATAAAAAAGGTGAAATAAATATGGCTCAGGAGGACAAATAGAAAGAGATTAAAAACCCGGGATACAGAAATCCTGAATGATAAAGGACTCCTTGCCAACTGAAACCTTCATGGACCATGAACCGGAACCAAGATGAAGGCTATCCTTTGACAGGCAATCCGCTTGCTGGTTTTGTTCTCTGAAGATGTGCTGAATGGAACACCCTCTCATAAGTCCCCAAAAAAACATAATCCTATCCATCCAAACTGCGAGGTGAGGGCATCTGATGAAACTTTTACCATTGACATGATCAACCATTATTTTGGAGTCCCCGTAGATCGAGATGGCATGAATGTCAAAAAAGATACAGAAGGCAAGAAGACCCGAAAGGGCCTTCGCCTCTGCCAAGCTGTTTGTTCCCTTACCTGCGTTCCAAGAAAGATTATATTGAAGATTCTCGTCCATAATTATGAACACCCCACAACCACATGAGTTTTGTTAGGAAGCACCATCAAAAAAGGCCCTCGGGGACCTGAGAAGAGGATCAACCTGCCCATTTCTGTTGACAGCTTTCGATTTTGGAAAATTTTTTGGGGACAGAGTCATATATGAGAATTATGTGTTGTAAAATATCATTTAGAGGCTCCTTTGCTTCTTTGAAAATTTTATTGTTCCTCTAGCTCCAGGCACACCATAGAATAATTATAATGATCGATCTCCATGATTCTCTTTGCCTACTCCACCAATCAAAAGCAGCATGTGTAGAAGCATGAGGAACAAGAGGGAAGCCATATAGAATTGCCAAATCCTGCCATATCTGCTGAAAAGAATTGCATTGGAAGAACATGTAAAAATTGGTTTCCTCTTCTAATTTGCACATTAGGCACCTGCTCGGCCCATGCCACTTCCTTTTCTTCAAATTCTCCCAGGATAAATTTTTATTATAAAATACCAGCCATGAGAAGTATATAAATTTGGGAGAGCATCCTGTTTTTCAAAATGTTGTTCGGAAAGTGGGATAAGAGTGCAAAGACTTCAAACCAATCATATCAGCATAAATATCCTTTACACATACCTGTAAATTTGCGTTTGGCAGATTCCAAACTAAAAAATCCCGCGGCCTGGATTGGAGAAACCCACAACTTCTCAGGACGTTCCTGACTGTGTTCCATAGACTTATCATAGACTACAGCAAACCAAGATCGTCAGCCAATTTCCGTATAGGGAGAGGGTCTTGCCAACCTGCAATCAACTTATCCCACGTGAAGAAGCCTTTACTATGGAGGAAGAATAGGATCCTTTCAGGAATTGATATGCTCTCACGCCTGCTCATGATGGGATCTATTCCGATAAGGATTCTATTACCAGATTGAAAGCACCATTTCAAGTTCCTTAAGAAATATTGCTCTAATTTGCGGAAACTGAGCCATATGGCAAAGCCATACTTTGCTCCAATTCTCCCTAAACGAAACCAATATTCCATGCCTTTTCCTCTCATGTATTTCATTTTAATGGTATTGCTCCATGGCCCTTCCCCGAAGATACCCCTCCATAAATATTTGCACAAGAGCGCTTTCCCGAAGGTCCTCAGATCCAACAAACCCCACCCACCTGAAATCTTCGGTCTAGAAATCTTTTCCAAAGTAGTGAGATGATATTTTCCTTGAGCTGAGTTGCCACCCCAAATAAAATTTTCAGTGATCTTGTTCATTTTCTGAACGATGCTTGCCGGAAGGAAGAAAGTATGAGCCCAATATACAACAAGTTGCAAAATAACTGCTCGAGTTAGGACGATTCTTCCAGCCAAAGATAGACATTTATATTCCTAGGCAGAAATCTTTTTATAGTATCTATCAATAATCCATTTCCAATCATCTTTAGAGTAACCCTTTGCCTTTAGATGAAAACCTAGATATTTTACTCCATCCTTGATTGACCTCAAACTGACTCCAAACAAGGCCGAAATCCATTCCACTGTTTCCATATTGGCGTCATTGTGGTAGAGAATGGATTTGGACTTGTTTATTTGTAAGCCGGTGGCCCTTTGAAACCTATATAGAATGTCGTTTAGACATATCCACCTAATCCTGCACAACATTGCAAAAATAAGCACATCATCGACAAATAAATTGTACGAAATGAAGTTGTTCCTGCATATCTTCACGGGTTTGCAAGTGTTCTCTGAAACAACCTTATTGATATGAAGGCTTAAAGAGTTCATTTCTAGGATGAACATCAACGGTGATAAAGGCCATCCTTGACACAACCCCCTTTCTGTTGGGAAAAAAGGGGAAGGGATCTTGTTAATAATGACAGCATAATTCACGTTCTCAATACATGCCATAATCCAATTTATGACATTTGACTTCAGACCAATGTTTGCTAATAAACACCTGATAAAAGCCCAGTCTAAGCAGTCATAATCTCTTTTCAAATCAATTTCAAAATGGCTGCTTCAGATCGATTTGAGAGCATGGAGAACATGCTTTCCTGTGTGATGGCGACAACATCCATTATATTCCTTCCCTTTAAAAAAGCATGCTGGTCCTTAGATAATGAATTGGCTAATGTCGCTTTGATACTCTTTGCTATGATTTTTGTGATAATTTTGAAAGTTATGTTGCACAAAGAGATCGGCCTAAAATCTTTAAAAGTGTCTGCCTCCAATTTCTTTGGGATGAGAGCTATTTGCGTGCATGAAGTAATGTGATGAATGCTGCCTGAGATTCTTGCTGCTTCAACCATCCTTAAAAGATCTAGCTTGATGATGTCAAAGAAGTGTATGAAGAATTCTGTTGTCCAGCCATTCGGGCTAGGGCATTTATCCTTCTTAAAGGCCTTCATAACTCCTAAAAGTTCCTCCTCTGTTATGGGCTGGAACAACTCTTCATTTTTTTCATCATTAAACATTTGGGGGACCAGATCAATACCCCATAAAATATCCTGAAAGCTACTATTCTCCCTTCTTTTATATTGGTCTTTAAAATGTCTCACTGCCTCCTTTGAGATTTCTTGTTGAGAGAATAGAAAACCTCCTTGACCATCACTAATTTTCCATATAGTGTTCCTCTCCCGCCTGGCATTTGCATACCTGTGAAAGAATTTGGTGTTCCTATCACCTTCCTCGAGCCATATCGCCCTGCTCTTTAGCCTCCATGAGGCTTCCTCCTCTTTTAGAAAATTCTGTTTTTTCCTTTCCAGCTCATTTAGTTGGCATATCATTCTGAAAGGGAGAGAGTTGGCTTTCAAAAATTTAGAAATATTGTCCATTTCCTTTTGGATTTCTTGAAGAACCAATCTATCCGATTGTCTTTTTTTATATTGCCATGCCTTTACCACTTTTCTCATGGAGTACATGTTATCTCTAAAAGTCATAAAAGGAGGAAATAAGCAATTTGCAGATAATTCCTTCCAGGATTTTGTTATTTCTTCATTGAACGTCGGGTCCTCTAGGCATGTTATATTGAATTTAAAGGGATACCCATTCCTGAACCCATTTTCCCTCCAACTGAGAGAAATTGGCTTATGGTCGGAAATGAAAGCATTTTCAATGGACGAGAAAGGCATTCCCATTCTATCGATAATGCTGAAATGAACGATAAACCAATCTATCCTTTTTGCAATGTAGGCCTCTTCAATTCTTCCATTATCCCACATAGGCATCATTTTGGTTGGAGCAACATCTACAAGGTTCCTGTGGAGGAATTCATACTTGATTCGATCTGAGAGCGGATCACTCTTCCTGCATTTCCCCCATTCTTCTTCCGAACTTAGAGTAATGTTCAAATCGCCTGCAATCAGTAATGAATCAATGTCAAAGATTTCTGAATCAAAAAATTTATCCCAAAAATGAGACCTGTTTTTATAAGGGGCATAGATATTCAAGATATGATGGGACATGTATATCCTCTAATAACCGCTGAGAAGAGAATTCTTGCAAAGCATTTATGGCTTTTGCTTTGATCCAAGAAGGATCCCACATAACCACCAGACCTCCCGTAAGTCCCTTGGCTTCCGAGGCTACCATGTGCCATGAGGGAAAACATTTTCCTGAAATATGAAATAGATGCTTGTTTGTTGTGCATAGTTTCTTGTACTAGAATGATTTTTGGCTTGGCTGAGAAGAAAAGATCTTTGAGCGCCAAAAATTTGAGATCTGCTCCTAGACCTCGAATATTCATTGGCATGATAAAAGTCATAGGAGGGGTTTTCTAGCTTCGCTTGCTCTAAGAGGCTGATTATCAGACATGTCAATGATGGGAACATCCACAAGAGACAAGTTCCTTATACCACCATCTGCATCTTTTGTCCTCCCCCGATAGTGTCTGCTTCCACCATTGTTTTTCTTCCTAACAGTTATATTTTTTGCAGAGTTTAGGCTAATGAGCGGGGGCGAAGGGATCCGAGGCTTATGGATGGTTACGGGCTCCATCTCGAGAGATTTCTTACTCAGAAGAAAATCTAAGTCACTGTCATACAAATTTGTAGGAGATGAGGTCAGAGAATTTAAAGGGGTGGCAGATACCATCAACTCTTTGCCTTTTATGGAGGGGTGATGGATTTCATAGGGTGCAGGCGATGAAGATGAGATAAGGATGGTTTGTGATCCCACTTTAAATTTCTTTGGTTTGGAGATCGAAGGGGGAGGAGGAATTGCTTTTCCATCAATAGGTTCCCGGGGGGGGGATGGCAAATATAAGATTGTAACTCTTTTTCGGTGCAAAAATTAGATATAGTCAATGTTTCTGGCTTGGAAGATACCGACTTGGAGCCAAGGCATAGAGAGCGATCTTGTGAGAAAAACTGAGGAGATAGATTGGATATGATTTCCAAATTCTTGAAAACCTGTGCAGTCTCCAGATCCGTCGGAGTCCAACTGGCAGAAGGAGATAGCTTCTCTTTTACAGAGGACAGAGGGGAGGCCGCTGGGAACTTATCATGATACACCCTTCTTTTGATAATTGGGTGTTGAGGACAATTTTTTATTAGATGTCCAGTCTTGTGACAAGCAGAACATCTGAAGGGGATACCCCAGAAGTCTAGCCTTTGTTTTATTTTTAAATTCCTCCAGGCAATCTCTATATGATCAGGAAATCCTCCCCTGTAGGCCTTTTTGATAAGAATCCATGCAATGTGCTTGTCTTTTTCCCCTAGACACCATGGATCAACGTACGCAAATATTCCAATAGAATTATCTATCTCTGTTAAAGTCTCCCTGGACTAGAACTCCAGAGGAAGATTTGGGAGCTTAACCCAGATTATAATATTTTTAGGGTGTGTTTTTCAAAGGGTTGTATCCTATATACCATCTGTGGAGTACAAGGAAACTTCTTCCATATACCCAAGGGAGATTCTACATAAATTCTACATCACCAGCATTTAAAAAATGAAAGCAAAACCATTCCTTCATGAGCTTTGATACAATAGGGAAGTATCCAATCAGTGGCTTCCACTGAGACTCAAGCCATTTTCTCATTATTGCATCATCCATTTCTGAGAAGTGCCATCTACCCACCAAGGCAAGGTCCTGGAGGCTTTCTATATGCTCAGACAGGTGGATACTGTCCAATTTTAAAGCTGCAGGTGGAGGAGTGGTTTTAACAGGGTTCTGGGCATTGTTATAATGTTTTGCCTCTTCATACGAGACTTTTTGTGACGGGGCTCTATCCTTGTCAACTTTTTGCATTGTTGATTGAACGACCACATCATCCAAAGTAGATTTCCAGCCTCCCGCTATCATGGCACCACCCGAGTCCTTCTTAGCCTAAATGGCAGCACGTATCATGGCCTCCATGGCTGATACATCAGACCCACCCTCCATGCGTCACTAACTCATTCTCCTAGCTATGACGGAGGGATTTTTGTCCAAAATAGATTATCAAATCAGGTCTTTTAACCCAAAATTTAATGAGCAACAGTCCAGCCTCTGAATAAAATCCCGGATGAGGAATGCCAACTGAGGGGGATAAGACTCTTATGACAAATAACCTGGCAAACAGTAGACATGGAGGGGAATGTTTTGATGGGTTCAGATATAGAAAATCCAACTTTCCAAGGATAATGACTAAGGGATGGATTGCCAAATCAAGATATTGTACAGACAATAAATGAGCACCTCAATAAGCCCTAAATATAAGACCTGGATTGAATAAAGTTGGAGAAATGATAAAGACACTTCTGACAGAGGAATCGTTGATCAAGAGAGGCTCAGAAATAGAAATGGACAGCTGTCCAAGGGAAATTACTAAGAAATTACTGCACTTAATTAGGCAAGGTGAGATGGGGATGGTCTCGGTGCCTTATCTCAGAGCCTTTTGAGAAAACCAGAAATTGGAGAAAACCCTAGTCCCAAGAATAGAAACCGGTCCCGAGAAGTGGTTTTTCGGTCTCGAGCAGTGGAGATTGAGAGAGTTCCTGAATCCTACTTGTGAGCAATGGCAACAAGTAGTCCCTATCTAGTATTCAACCAAAGCTATCAATGCAGTCTTTTAGATTCTATGAGTAATTTAACTAGATGAGGAGTCTTGGCAGACTATGCAGCAATAGTAAATTTCAAAAATACACCACCAAGCCCCTATTTTAATTTGAAAATCTGAATAGGGTTTATAGATGACTACAGACTGCTTCAGTTTGTGTATGAATAATCGAAACATGCTGATAAACCAGACTTTAAACAAGAGATGCTCAGATTATAACTCGCACTTTCTTCCCATCATATATCTTTTGTAGCATCCAAACTAGGGTGAAACATCAGACTAAACTAGCTCACAATGACTAGGAAGTGCTTAAAAATTTTTCAGACGTATTACTGCATTTCAGGAGTTTTTAGAAGTAACTGAGAAAACTGGAAAAAAAACGAAATATAGTACAGAGATAAACTGACCTCTTACTGAGCGTATGCCAAGTGGAGAGCAGCTTTAAACCTATAGCAAAACCAAAACCAGAGCCTTGACACTAGAGATGAAGGAGAAAATAAAAGAAGGAAAAATCTTGTTGCAAGGTCAACCCTGCGCTAGAGCGCACAGGGGAAGAAGAAAAGCTGGCGAAAACTTTCTTACTTCCTGCAAATACTGGTTTTATAGATGCTTGAGACTAGAGAGAGGAAGAGTAAATGTGTCATTCTATAGAATGGCATGGAGGAAAAGAGCCAAATTCTGGCAGGTGGCTAGTGTGGCGAGCATGAGACGTGCATGGGTTTTCAACAAAATCTCCGGGAAAAAACATGTCGGGTAAAAGCAGGAGTTATCCATGCATTGGCTCCCCGCATTCCCTCCTTTCACTGATTGGCTTCGAGTGTGTGATGGCCATGGCGGCAGCGACCTGGTTGGTTGCTTTTAGCGTGCAGCTCCACTCGGCATCACCCCTCCCATAGTTACTCTGGCCTCCTTGACCCCTAGTTAGCTATTAGGAAGTGTTATAACTAGGGCACTAGGAGGACAAGGGGTATCATTCATTTTATTGTATCTAGTTCTATGACAGAATAGAATAGCTTAGGAGTGAGAGGGAGAGAGCATAACGAAGGGGGTTTAATGTTTGTAGTGGTCTATTAGACCACATGTCTTAGCTAACTCCATAGAGAGTGCCTTCTCTTTTATACTAGCATTTTCTCTATTCCAAAAATAAGAGAGTAGAGAAATCTCACCTTCTAGTTGGAATTTTTCCTATAAGGTTTTCCTAGAGCATATATTGTGTTCATTGTGGTTAGTGTGTGATTGTACTTCATTGCTTTTGTATTTTACTCATTTTATCTATTACATGCATAAACGATAAATAATAATTAATAAATATGTAATATAAGGAAATTAACCCTCATAACATCGATTTCAGTCTATTTTTATTAGATCTATTGTGACAACCTATCTAATAGAGTACCTATAGTATTATATGTATACATATATTTCATTTATATAATAGAGTTATAAGCTATTATATGCTAATTGGAGTTAAGATTTGGGGTCTTATTCCAAGCTTCACACATCCTAATGCTATATTTTTCATTACAAATTTTGGATTAATTTAACTTTTCAATTACAGTGCACAATATGGCATTCATCCAATTTTACAACTAACCAAAGTATGAGAAATAAATAACTTTACATTAGTATGAAAAATAAATAGGTTTACATGGCAAATTTATGTGTCACATTGTGCTATCTTTTGATGTGCTGCCTATCTTTTCTTCTAATTGCAACATACATTTTCAATGAAATCCATTACTTCATTTCTTTTTTCCACCCTTGTTCCATTCCTTGTGCCCATTACTTGTTTAAGGGATTGGTGTTGCTATAATAGTAACCATTCACAAGAAATTTGCATATTAATATTGAGACAAGAAAACATAGTAATCCTGGGACTAGGAAGCCAATGGAGCTATTTCAAAGAATGGATCGGTAAGCTATTTTTCACAAAAATATATTTATTGTAAGAATTTCACTTGTTAAAATTGAAATAATAAATAAATTAGTGCGTGTGCACGCACACACACACAATATTTTTTTAGTTATACATTTCTCATTCTTTTAAGGATTCATACCTTTTCACTAAGTCTGTAGATTTGGTCCAATGTAATGCATAAGAGTTTATATATTATTCCAAGCCAACATATGCCATAATAATCAATCCACTAATGGCTCCTACTATCTAATGAGTTATTTTAGACATTAGAACCTTAATTAACATTAGAGATAATATAGTGAGAGAGACCGAACTACAAGCCAAAAAAAATACAATATCCATACATAGGGTTATAAATATTGAAAATTAATATATACAAGTTTATGTTTTGGTACCAGTTGAATTCACTTTAAAAGAAAATATGTATACTAATCAATGTTCAAGAAATTGTGAGGGTAGTTAGGGTAAACTTGACTTGGTCATAAAATCAATTTGATATGGTCATTAATGGATTTGTAATTGGCGATTTATAACTTGAGGTTTTGATGACCGATGGTTTTTCCCATGGTATTTTCATATAATGTAACCTATTTAAATGCATGATGACTCCATTATAAGTTTCCTTTCAGCCATTGTGATGGAATGGTAAATAGTAGTATGTAGATTATAATGCTTGGTCATTTCTTGGTGGACATAACCCATATTGGGTGAACAACGTAAATTTTGTTTCTTATGCATTTTTCATGGTTTGTGCTTATGTATGGCTATTAGATTTTAATCTTTCCCTCCCTTTTTATTTTTATTTTTTACAACAACTAGTATAGGAGCTGAGGAAAGAGCACTTTGTGTAGTGTAGGCTGTGTGGTTGTACATGGGATAAGGAGAAATGGGTGTAGTAAATACAAGTTTCTTTGAGGATAGTCAAGTTGCTATGAGGAGATCACATAGTTATATGGGTAAAAATATCCAAAGTAGCCATCAAATATGTGGTGAGGTGTTTTCCATTGGCATAGAAGACATCACCAAGGTTGACAAGGAGCTTCCAACAGGGTGTGGGGTGTAGTGAGGGCCCTAATGGGTACCTAATAGATGATTGCTGAGTGGAGGTTAAATAAAACATGTGAATTATGGATTGACATAGGATGGGAATATAACATGAGAGAGATTACATATATGCATGGTCGAGAGAACATAAATGGAGTGGATGGTTTCGAGAATTGGTTAAGAAGCCATCTTGTTATGAAGAACCACAATAGTGCATGAATAACCTAGAGTTTTTAGTTCAAGTTGTAAATCCTAACCATAGTTAGGATGCATTCACTAATCTTATTCTAGGACTTGTTATTTAGGCATACATTTTGTAGCACGATACCACATTTTTTCATCCCTCTCGTGCATAAAGAGGATGGATGATCAAGTTGTGGAATGAACCACTTGAACAAGTATGAGAGTAGTAGATGTTCTCGTATGCTAGCTTGAGGTTAGTTTGTTATAAGACTTTTTATTCAAGTATACATGTTGTAGTGTGGTGGCGCATGGAGTTATGTATGGTCAATTTGGGGAATAGACTTCTTAAATAGGTACAAAGGTGGCCGGTGTACTCATATGATAGATTGAGGGGTGAATGTGAAATATTAGGATGTGAGATCGTTGATGAACCATGTATGAGAGAAAGTGTCTCAGAAAACTGATGGATACAATGACCGATTATCCATGCATTCGACTGGATGATAATTTTCTTATATGTACTTCAACAAAGATGTTGGGACTTAGTTAATATTCCCAAGACAATTTCAAGGGGGAAATTGTGAGGGTTGGGGTAAATTTAACTTAGTCATAGAGTCAATTTGATACAATCAATAACTGGTTCACCATTGCAGTTTACAATTCAAGGTTTCAATGATCCATGGTTTTTCCCATGGTATTTTCATATAATGCATTCTGTTATCACTCAAAACCACAGTTCACCTATGTCTAAAGATTCATATAAAAAAATAAATAAATTTTGTTTAAGTCAATAGGTTTCTATGTGTGTCACTTTGAAATTAGAATTTCAAAAGGTATTGATGTGAGTCCTTGTAAAAAACCGTTAGATACCCTCCATCATTATTGTTTAAGGCATGTCTTGTCTTGTTTGCGTCATTTGTATTTTGCGCGGTTTCGCAGCGCAATCTGATTGGCCAATTTAGCTGCGCAATCATTTTTCCACCTTTTCGCAGCGTATCATTTACCAGCCATTTCGTAGCGCGGTTTTTCAATTCATAATTGTCTGCGCTACGAAATCGGGGATTCGGGATTTTTTGCAGCGCATTTTCTTGAAATGTCAAATCTGGGGAGATGAGTCATTAGGTCCGTCCACATTTTGTCAGTTGATGTCTTCTCTAGGTCATGATAGGTTATCATTTCGCCATCAGGTTTAGGATCACGCACATGACAATTATTTTAAGAAATCTTATGAGGTATGGTTGTGTCATAATGTTTATTCATGGTGCGTTAACATGCCTGTTGTATGACGAGTTTTTGAAAAAACACAAAGAAGCCCGAGTTTTCATTTAAAGGGATCATTGCAAGCGAGCCTGGACTCCAAAGCCGAAGCTGTTTTGTGAATTGTAGCTGCTGTTAGTTCTCTGTGTGAAGATATTCTGAGCAAGATGGAGAAAAGAGTACATCGATCCGGAAGCTGCCTAAGAACAGAGCCAGAGGGGCTTGATCTTACACTCAGAGATGAAGGTGTAGCACAAGCCTTTAAAAATGCTGGTTGCTGGAGGTTTTGCGAAAAGTTGAAGCGAGGACATACAGAGGTAACGAAAGCTTTTGCATTGAATTTTACTGGCTTGAATTCTAAGGTGTCAATGCTAGAGTTTCCTGTGTCTCCACAAGCCATTTCTATTGTCACTGAAATTCCGAGAGGAGGACAAGAGTGGTTCAAAAATATTAAGTTTGACATGACTCCCTGTAAGGAATTTTTGAAAGAACAGTATGTAAATGAGGACCTCACCAAAGCTGTGCCAAGGAGTTATGTAAAAGAACATTATGCTTTGCTCCTTACATGCATCCAGAAATACGTAACATGCGAGGGGAGGTACACCAAAGTTTATTCCTATCATTTCAAACTCTTGTTACATTTCACAGGTAAAGCATCAATAGACATCCCTTTCTATTTGTTCAGGAGCCTTAGTAAAATGTGTGACAAAGTCCAGTTAAAGAAAGATGATTGTAAAACATCCCTGTTTCACCATGGTTTAGTAAAGTTGCTGGTGTTAGATGGTTTGAAAAAAATTGGTAGAGATTGGGATTCTTTTATTTTTATGGTCGGCTTTCAAAGCAAGACAAGTCTCACTCCAATGCCAGATAGGGAAAAAGAAGGAAGAATTGAAGAACCTACCTTGGCTGAGCTCAGAAAGGAGGTGAAAGACCAAAAGAAGCCTAAAACCAAATCAAGGAAATCAGAGAAGTCTGTGGTCATAAAGGAGACACCTAAATCACCAGCAAAGGAGACACCCAAGTCATCAAAGGAGAAAATCAAACACCAGAAAGATGCACCAGGGCCAAGTGGAATTGAACAAGTGACAAGAATCAGAACCAGAAGTCAGCTAAGCAGAGAAAAAGGAAAATCAATAGCAGTGGAAGAAAGCCCTATGTCAAAGGCTAGTCTAA
>APFE030124083.1:56446-68415 GCA_000404065.3 Pinus taeda
TAAGAGAGTAGGAAATTAATAGAAATTTTTTAATATTTTATTTTTATGATGAAGAAATTATTATTTTAACGTCCACAACACTAAAGATAGTCTATGGGAGAGTTTGTTTCTTCATCTGCTTGATGTATTCAGCACTTTTTTTGTGAAGATTCAAAATAAGTGCTCCTAGCTTCTTGAAAAACCCCTCTCTAAATAGATTATCCCAAGAGCTAGCTGCCAACATATTTGCATAATTTTCCTTGTTGTCATGGAAGGTCTCACATTCTAAAATGAAATGTTTTTCTATTTCCACTTTTCCGGAAGAACAAAAAATGCATACTCTTTCCTCCCACCCTTCTTTTGGCCTTTTCTAGTGCCTTGTTTCGCAATAGAGTTGATGAGAATTAGTCCTTAACCAAGAAATAAGAATTTTGGCTCTCCAAGAGATATTGGCCTCTATGTATGCTTTTGGTTGATGATTATGAGTGGGATTAAACACTTCAATATAGTACTTTTTCTTTCTTCCTAGCTCCTTATGCCAAGTATGCTTGTGGAACTTTTCCATAACAAAAGATTTTATCTCTTTGCTATTTATGGGACACATGTTCAAGCAAATACCCCATTTACTAAACCATTTGTTATTTTTTTGCATCCAAGTATTTTTTCTTTTACACAATTTTTCATTAAAGACAGCTTTAGGCCATCTACCCTCTTCCATTTGCTCAATTTTTTTTAAATACCTTATGACTCGCACCATAGAAATTGCTTCAATAGGAGTAATCCCTGTTGAAACTTGGGAACTTGTGGAGGAAGAATCCCTCCAAGGGATGCATGCAGAGTTAAAAATTAAAGAAGTTCACATCTCTAGTGACGATCAACCAAAGATGACCTATCTTGGTGACTACTGGTCTAGAAAGCAGACCACAAAATATGATCGACCTGCTCAAATAATATGAGGATGTGTTTGCTAGAGACTATAAGGACTTGAGGGAACTTGTTAAAGAAATGAGTGAGATAAAAATCGACTTTATATAAGGAGCAAAGCTAATTAAGAAAAATCTTTACAAATTGGTTCATAGGTATAAATCCATAGTAAAAAATAAATACAGGGGATTCTAGTAGTAGGAACTATTTATTGCATCAAAAAATTAGGAAGGGAAAAATTCATGGTCATGCAACCCAAAAGGAATGACTCAAAGAAATTAAGAATTTGTATCATCTTAAGAGGCCATAACGAAGTCATTGTAATAGATCCATTCCCAACCTCATTTGCCAATGAAATCATAAATGAAATGGCAGGTCATGAATGCTACTCTTTTACATATGGATTCTTGGGTTATAATAAGGTGCCCATTGTAGTCGAGGACTAAGGAAAAATGACTTTTGTCTTAGAATTTGGTTCATTTTCACGTTCATTTTCACACAAAGTAATGGCATTCAGATTGAAAAATGCACCAACAATGTTTTCAAGAATTGTAGTAAGAACATTTCAATTCTCTCTCTCTCTCTCTCTCCTCTCCTCTCTTATATAATATATATATATATATATATATAATATTTATATAATATAAGACAATGACAATTTATTTTGATGATTGGATTGTCTATATACTTTTAAAGAAACACATAAAATGGTAATGGCTAATATTAATGCTTAGATGGTGTAGAAAAATCCATTTGTCTCTCAATATAAAAAAAAATGTCTTTTTTCTACACTAATTGGAATACTGCTAGGCAACGTTGTATGCAAATATGAGATCAAAGCCTATATGGAAAAAATAAAGGTCGTCCACAATATAAAGCCTTCTATAAACTAGAAACAAATAAACATGTTCTTGGGACATACAAGTTACTACAAAAAATTCATTCGTCGTTACTTGGACTTCACTTTTCCAATTGACAAGTTACTTGAGAAGAATGTCAAGAATGTTTAGAGAAAAGAGAGTAATGAATCCTTTAATTATCTTAAAACAAAACTAGTAGAGACACTTATACTAAAATTTCTTGACTAGGAAAAGAGATTTCATGTCAACATCAATGCATTG
The DNA here is from genome assembly GCA_000404065.3 of Pinus taeda. Lineage (NCBI taxonomy): Eukaryota > Viridiplantae > Streptophyta > Pinopsida > Pinales > Pinaceae > Pinus > Pinus taeda. Next base: position 58,471 of record APFE030124083.1, read on the forward strand.
AATGTAGCAATTGGGGTAGTACTAGCCCAACCCAACAAAGACAGAATTGACTAGGTGAATGCGTATACAAGTTAGAAGTTAAATACAGAAAAAAGAAACTACTCAACTATAGAGCAAGAAGCACTTGCAATGATATTTTCTTTGCAAAATTTTTGATATTATTTGTTTGTGAACCCTTTCACATTCTTCACAAATCACCAAGCCTTGAAATACTTAGTGAATGAACTAGTGCACTAGGTGAGAATATGTCAATGGATTTTACTATTTCAAGAATTCGAGTTCGACATATTAATCAGACCAAGAAAAAAAATTGTCCAACCATATCACTTAAGTCGACTCAAGACACGAGAAGAACTAATATGCATTGATGATGATCTTCCAGATGCACACTTGCTCAAAGTTGAAGGTGCTATAGATGAGTTGGTTAAGAAATTTGACTTTTCACATTAAGGAAAATCCTCTAAGGATCTAATTGAAAACAAGAAGAAACTGTCAACAATGAAAGGCTCACCATTCACACTCATCACTAGATATTTATATAAGCTATGACCTAACAATATTATAAGAGTATGTGTACTTGAGCATAAAAAATAGAATATTATTGATGAAGCACACATAGGTCTAGCGAGTGGCCATTATCAAACAAGCACTACAGTCAGAAACATCGTCCAAGCAAGACTATGGTGGCCGACCTTATTCATAGATTGTCAAATAAGGATAAAACAATGCAATATTTGTCAAAGAATAGGATGTCTTCTATGAAAAGATGAGATGCCTTTGAATTCAATTTGAAATTTGGGCCCTCTACTTTGTTAATCTATTCCCAATACGAGAAAAACAAACATGTGCTAAATATATCATAATTGCAATTGAGTATCTCACCAAATGGGCCAAAGCTAAACTAGTCAAATCTTGCACCAAGGAACTTGCATCAAATTTCATTTACAAAACATCATCTAAGATTTGGGTGCTCCCTAACAGTGATCATGATATGGGTACTCACTTCATCAATGTAAAAATATAATAATTATTACAAAAATTCATGATCAATCATAAGATCATGACATCCTACCATCCTCAAGCCAATAACGTAGTCAAATCTTTCAATAATATACTTCATCAAATACTTACAAAGATTTTAGGAGTTGACCGAAATGATTAGGATGACAAAGTGGTAGGATTTCTATGTGCTTATAGATCAACATATAAAAGGTCAACTAGTCACACACCATTTAAATTAGTTTATGGACAAGAACTTGTCGTCCCTCTACACTTCACATTAAATGCAACTAAAGATTCAAATATTGTTATGTATGATAAAGATAATGCAAAGAGAGAACATCTTCATCAACTACATACACTTAATGATAATCAATTTCATGCATTACACCAATAGGAGGCCCAAAACGATTAGTGAGAAGCTTGGCATGATAGGAGTATTAAATCTAAATACTTGAATACTAGAGACATCACATTAATCTATGATAGTCAGAAAAAATGGAAGGCACGAAAATTAGAAACAACATGATTTGGCCCCCTTGTAGTGGAATATATCCAACCTTCAAGTGAAATAAAAATAAAAATATTGCAAGGGCATTTGTTCAATTCAATCGGCAATGGAGCCAACCAAAACAAGTGAAATCCATGATGTTGTCAGCATGCTTGCTAATTAAAACCCCCAAGGTTGCAAATATGCATGGTTTGGGCTAAAAACCACTTTGTGACAATTTATCCAATCGATAATGTATATTATTTTTTGACTATTTTCATTAAATAAGTCAAGCATTAGCCTTAAGATGTAGCAATAAAGTGGCCAGTTACAAAATTAGGTACAATATACAATAACATCAACAATAAGTACCTTAATATATCATTTTACCACTAGAGAAATTGTGATGGAGCAAAAGAAAGAATTACGTAAATTGTTGGATTAAAAGATTCATAACCAAGACTAGAAGTAAGGAGACTATCAAAGTTTTAGAAGAGAGGAGTGAAGATACAAATATTGATACTGTCATGAATAATTGACCAACATGAGGAACTTGTTGTTGCTGAGACAACAACCCTCCAAAAGTTTTTCCTAATTCAATTTTGGAGCCTACGTGAACTATCGTTTCAAGCCATCTTGTGTCACCTTGTTATTTGTTCATGTTTTTCTAAGTTTTGACTATCCTTGCAATGTTTCTAAGTGTCATCTTTCTTCCCAAGTAAAAGTTTCCTAAGTGTCATCATCCTATATCTAAAAGCACTTGTGTTATCTTCCAAATATAGGAAAAACATTAGCTTTTCTTGACTTAGTGACTAGATTTACTCACTTGACTTGAACTTCATAGAAAGGAAAGAAAGCACAACTTTTCTCTAAGATAAAGAACACTTTCCTAACTTATTAGTCACAAAAGCCACTATTGGTTGGAACTATTCCCCCCTCAAGAAAAACACACTCTTGACTCTTAGTGTGTGCACCTTCTTCAATCAATGGAGCACACTCCTAGTTCACAAGGAGATCACACTCCTTGTTGTCAGTGATTGCACCCTAGTGATCTCCAGTTGAGCCCACTCATTGTATAGGACTGTGCCCTCTTATCTCTAATGCATGCGCCTTTCCTTGTTGGCATGGTGAGAACACTTCTAGAAAATAGGAGACCAATTCACTTTAACTATCTAACTCACTCATCAATTGACAAGTGGTGGACATGCATGAACTTGCCTTTCATGTAAAATATATTTATAATAAGCCCAATTATCAGTCATTCTCACAATCATTCTTCTGGGTTGAGCACACTTCTTCACATCAAGGAGATTTCTCTTCAATCTTGATCACAAGTAAGTTTTACATGTTTCTTTTCTTGATTGCTTTTTTATTTATATTTTTGTTGTCATTTTTGTTTTCCTTGTTGGTGTTTTAATATATTTCGACTTCCTTAGGGGCGTTTTCATCCATTATTCTTGTTACAAGTGTCACCTTGCTATTGCAAGTGGCCTTTCTTGTGACTCTTCATATTCCATGACCTTTAACCTTCCGATCATGATTGTGACAAAGCCTATAAACACTTGCATACCCTTACCTTCATTGTTATTGTGATCCAAATTTGTTTCTTTTGAGCCCATCTTGAGCAAGAGCGCACTCCTAGAAGCCAAGGTCCCACTATCCATTAAGAATGTGCCCAACATGACCACTTCTCTTTTAGTGTGCACTCCATAGAAATAAGGATCCCTTCTTCTTTGAAGCTGCACCCAACAAGAAGTAGTCTTTCCCTTGAGTGCATAGTGCATCAACAAGCATGAATCCTAACTCTTGTCCACTGTTTGTGTACCATGCACTCTCATTGGCTCCTCTTGAGTGATGAACACACTGAAAAACCTTAGCGTGCCCTTGTTGTGCCTTGAGATTGTGCTATGCACCCTTCTAGCCTTTCTCTCAGTCTCCTTGAGCGCATAGTGCATCAACAAGCCTCAAATAGGCATTGTCTAACCACTTTTGTCTCAACATGCACTTTCCTCATGTCATGATGCAATATTTACTACCAGTGGTTGATCAAGTCACCTTGTCTCGTTGTTGATAGGCTTGTGCTCTTAGCTAGATGAGATCTCCCCTTTGTCACTGTCTTTTGAATAGTTTGCATGTGTTAGATAGGGAATTTCTTGAAACTAATTATTGTCTCCATGTGTGCGTTTCCACTTGTAGGTGTTCAAGATACAAGCTACATTACTCACTCACCATCTTTTGGAACAATGCCTCCTACTCACCATCTTTTGGAACAATGGAAAATATAAGATTGTAACTCTTTTTCGATGCTAAAATTAGATATAGACAATGTTTCTGGCTTGGAAGATACCGACTTGGAGCCAAGGCACAGAGAGAAATCTTGTGAGAAAAACTGAGGAGATAGATTGGATCCAATTTCCAGATTCTTGAAAACCTGTGCAGTCTCCAGATCTGTCAGAGTCCAACTGGAAAAAGGAGATAGCTTCTCTTTTACAGAGGACAGAGGGGAGGCCGCCCAGAACTTATCATGATACACCCTTCTTTTGATAATCGGGCGCTGAGGACAATTTTTTATTAGATGTCCAGTCTTGTGACAAGCGGAACATCTGAAGGGGATACCCCATAAGTCTAGCCTTTGTTTTATTTTTAAATTCCTCCAGGCAATCTCTATATGATCAGGAAATCCTCCCCTGTAGGCCTTTTCGATAAGAATCCATGCAATGTGCTTGTCTTTTTCCCCCAGACACCATGGATCAACGTAGACAAATCTTCCAATAGAATTACCTATCTCTATTACAGTCTCCCTGGACCAGAACTCCAGAGGAAGATTTGGGAGCTTAACCCAGATTATATTATTTGAGGGTGTGTTTTTCAAAGGGTTGTATCCTATATACCATCTGTGGAGTACAAGGAAACTTCTTCCATATACCCAAGGGAGATTCTGGATAAATTCTACATCACCAACATTTAAAAAATGAAAGCAGAACCATTCCTTCATGAGCTTTGATACAATGGGGAAGTATCCAATCAGTGGCTTCCACTGAGACTCAAGCCATTTTCTCATCGCTGCATCATCCATTTCTGAGAAGTGCCATCTACCCACCAAGGCAAGGTCTTGGAGGCTTTCTATACGCTCAGACAGGTGGATACTGTCCAATTTTAAAGCTGCAGGTGGAGGAGTGGTTTTAACAGGGTTCTGGGCATTGTTATAATGTTTTGCCTCTTCATACGAGACTTTTTGTGACTGGGCTCTATCCTTGTCAGCTTCTTGCATTGTTGATTGAACGACCACGTCATCCAAAGTAGATTTCCAGCCTCCCGCTATCGTGGCACCACCCCAGTCCTTCTTAGCCTAAATGGCAGCATGTATCATGGCCTCCATGGACGATACATCAGACCCGCCCTCCATGCATCACCAACTCGTTCTCCTAGCTATGACGAAGGGATTTTTGTCCAAAATAGATTATCAAATTAGGTCTTTTAACCCAGAATTTAATGAGCAACAGTCCAACCTCTAAATAAAATCCCGGATGAGGAATGCCAACTGAGGGGGATAAGACTCTTCTGATAAATAACCTGGCAAATAGTAGACATGGAGGGGAATGTTTTAATGGGTTCAGATAGAGAAAATCCACCTTTCCAAGGATAATGACTAAGGGATGGATTTCCAAATCGGGATATTGTACCGAAAATAAATGAGCACCTGACTAAGCCATGAATATAAGACCTAGATTGAATAAAGCTAGATAAATGATAAAGACACTTCTAACAGAGGACTCGTTGATCAAGAGAGGCTCATAAATAGAAATGGACAGCTGTCCAAGGGAAATTACTAAGAAATTACTGCACTTAATTAGGCAAGGTGAGATGGGGACGGTCTCGGTGCCTTATCTCAGAGCCTTTTGAGAAAACCAGAATTGGAAAAAACCCTAGTCCCAAGAATAAAAACCGGTCCTGAGAAGTGGTTTTCCGGTCTCGAGCAGTGGAGATTGAGAGAGTTCCTGAATCCTACTCGTGAGCAATGACAACAAGTAGTCCCTATCAAGTATTCAACCAAAGCTATCAATGCAGTCTTTTAGATTCTATGAGTAATTTAACTAGATGAGGAGTCTTGGCAGACTATGCAGCAACAGTAAATTTCAAAAATACACCACCAAGCCCCTATTTTAATTTGAAAATCTGAACAGGGTTTATAGATGACTACATACTGCTTCAGTTTGTGTATGAATAACCAAAAAATGCTGATAAAACAGACTTTAAAAAAGGGATGCTCAGATTATAACTCGCAATTTCTTCCCATCATATATCTTTTGTAGCATCCAAACTAGGGTGAAACATCAGACTAAACTAGCTCACAATGACTAGGAAGTGCTTAAAATTTTTTCAGACATATTACTGCATTTCAGAAGTTTTTAAAAGTAACTGAGAAAACTGGAAAAAATGGAATATAGTACAGAGATAAACTGACCTCTTACTGAGCGTATGCCAAGTGGAGAGCAGCTTTAAACCTCCAGCAAAACCAAAACCAAAGCCTTGACACCGGAGATGAAGGAGAAAATAAAAGAAGGAAAAAGCTTGTTGCAAGGTCAACCTTGCGCTAGAGCGCGCAGGGGAAGAAGAAAAGCTGGCCAAAACTTTCTTACTTCCTGCAAAGACTGGTTTTATAGATGCTTGAGACCAGAGAGAAGAAGAGTAAACGTGTCATTCTATAGAATGACATGGAGGAAAAGAGCCATATTCTGGCAGGTGGCTAGTGCGGCAAGCATGAGACGTGCATGGGTTTTCAACAAAATCTCCGGGAAAAAACATGTCGGGTAAAAGCAGGAGTTATCCATGCATTGGCTCCCCGCATTCCCTCCTTTCACTGATTGGCTTCGAGTGTGTGATGGCCATGGCGGCAGCGACCTGGTTGGTTGCTTTCAGTGTGCAACTCCACTCAACATCGCCCCTCCCATAGTTACTCTGGCCTCCTTGACCCCTAGTTAGCTATTAGGAAGTGTTATAACTAGGGCACTAGGAGGACAAGGGGTATCATTCATTTTATTGTATCTAGTTCTAAGATAGAATACAATAGCTTAGGAGTGAGAGAGAGAGAGCATAACGAAGGGGGTTTAATGTTTGTAATGGTCTATTAGACCACATGTCTTAGTTAACTCCATAGAGAGTGCCTTCTCTTTTATACTAGCATTTTCTTTATTCCAAAAATAAGAGAGTAGAGAAATCTCACCTTCTAGTTGGAATTTATCCTATAAGGTTTTCCTAGAGCATATATTGTGTTCATTGTGGTTAGTGTGTGATTGTATTTCATTGCTTTTGTATTTTACTCATTTTATCTATTACATGCATAAACGAAAAATAATAATTAATATATATGTAATATAAGGAAATTAATCCTCATAACATCGATTTCAGTCTATTTTTATTAGATCTATTGTGACAACCTATCTAATAGAGTATCTATAGTATTATATGTATAAATATATTTCATTTATATAATAGAGTTATAAGCTATTATATGCTAATTGGAGTTAAGATTTGGGGTCTTATTCCAAGCTTCACACATCCTAATGTTATATTTTTCATTACAAATTTTGGATTAATTTAACTTTTCAATTACAGTGCACAATATGGCATTCATCCAATTTTACAACTAACCAAAGTATGAGAAATAAATAACTTTACATTAGTATGAAAAATAAATAGGTTTACATGGTAAATTTATGTGTCACATTGTGCTATCTTTTGATGTGCTGCCTATTTTTTCTTCTAATTGCAACATACATTTTCAATGCAATCCATTACTTCATTTATTTTTTCCACCCTTGTTCCATTCCTTGTGCCCATTACTTGTTTAAGGGATTGGTGTTGCTATAATAGTAACCATTCACAAGAAATTTGCATATTAATATTGAGACAGGAAAACATAGTAATCTTAGGACTAGGAAGCCAATGGGGCTATTTCAAAGAATGGATCGGTAAGCTATTTTTCACAAAAATATATTTATTGTAAGAATTTCACTTGTTAAAATTGAAATAATAAACACACAATATTTTTTTAGTTATACATTTCTCATTTTTTTAAGGATTCATACCTTTTCAATAAGTCTGTAGATTTGGTCCAACTTAATGCATAAGAGTTTATATATTATTCCAAGCCAACATATGCCATAATAATCAATCCAATAATGGCTCCTACTATCTAATGATTTATTTTAGACATTAGAACCTTAATTAACATTAGAGATAATATAGTGAGAGAGACCGAACTACAAGCCAAAAAAAATACAATATCCATATATAGGGTTATAAATATTGAAAATTAATATATACAAGTTTATGTTTTGGTACTAGTTGAACTCACTTTAAAAGAAAATATGTATACTAATCAATGCTCAAGAAATTGTGAGGGTAGTTAGGGTAAACTTGACTTGGTCATAAAATCAATTTGATATGGTCATTAATGGATTTGCAATTGGCGATTTATAACTTGAGGTTTTGATGACCGATGGTTTTTCCCATGGTATTTTCATATAATATAACCTATTTAAATGCATGATGACTCCATTATAAGTTTCCTTTCAGCCATTGTGATGGAATGGTAAATAGTAGTATGTAGATTATAATGCTTGGTCATTTCTTGGTGGACATAACCCATATTGGGTGAACACCGTAAATTTTGTTTCTTATGCATTTTTCATGGTTTGTGCTTATGTATGGCTATTAGCTTTTAATCTTTCCCTCCCTTTTTATTTTTATTTTTTACAACAACTAGTATAGGAGCTGAGGAAAGAGCACTTTGTGTAGTGTAGGCTGTGTGGTTGTACATGGGATAAGGAGAAATGGGTGTAGTAAATACAAGTTTCTTTGAGGATAGTCAAGTTGCTATGAGGAGATCACATGGTTATATGGGTAAAAATATCCAAAGTAGCCATCAAATATGTGGCGAGGTTTTTTCCATTGGCATAGAAGACATCACCAAGGTTGACAAGGAGTTTCCAACAAGGTGTGGGGTGTAGTGAGGGCCCTAATGGGTACCTAATAGATGATTGCTGAGTGGAGGTTAAATAAAACATGTGAATTATGGATTGACATAGGATGGGAATATAACACGAGAGAGATTGCATATATGCATGGTCGAGAGAACATAAATGGAGTGGATGGTTTCGAGAATTGGTTAAGAAGCCATCTTGTTATGAAGAACCACAATAGTGCATGAATAACCTAGAGTTTTTAGTTCAAGTTGTAAATCCTAACCATAGTTAGGATGCATTCACTAATCTTATTCTAGGACTTGTTATTTAGGCATACATGTTGTAGCACGATACCACATGATTTCATCCCTCTCATGCATAAAGAGGATGGATGATCAAGTTGTGGAATGAACCACTTGAACAAGTATGAGAGTAGTAGATGTTCTCGTATGCTAGCTTGAGGTTAGTTTGTTATAAGACTTTTTATTCAAGTATACATGTTGTGGTGTGGTGGTGCATGGAGTTATGTATGGTCAATTTGTGGAATAGACTTCTTAAATAGGTACAAAGGTGGCGGGTGTACTCATATGATAGATTGAGGGGTGAATGTGAAATATTAGGATGTGAGATCGTTGATGAACCATCTATGAGAGAAAGTGTCTCAGAAAACTGATGGATACAATGACCGATTAGCCATGTATTCGACTGGATGATAATTTTCTTATATGTACTTCAACAAAGATGTTGGGACTTAGTTAATATTCCCAAGACAATTTCAAGGGGGAAATTGTGAGGGTTTGGGTAAATTTAACTTAGTCATAGAGTCAATTTGATACAATCAATAACTGGTTCACCATTGCAGTTTACAATTCAAGGTTTCAATGATCCATGGTTTTTCCCATGGTATTTTCATATAATGCATTCTACTCAAACACATGATGACTCCATTGTAAGTTTCCTTTGGACCATTGTTAGAGTGTGGTAAAACGTAGTATGCAAATTGTAAGGCTTGGCCATTTCTTAGTGGATGTGGCCCATATTTGGTGAACCGCATGAATTTTGTTTCCTGTGTATTTGTTCTATTTTTTCTTATGTGTGCCTACTATATTTTAATCTCTCTCATTTTCTTTAATCATATCTTTTGCTCTAGATTGTTACCTTCTCCTTCACATATATTGATGCAAGATAGAAAGCATGCTATATTTATATGTTCTCTCCCACCTAGGCTAAGCCTAGGTCCAGTCCATCCTCAATGATGGATGGAAGAATGATTTGCTTACCAATGAGATATTGTTGTTAGGATTATGCAAGGCTCGATCGAGCCTAAAGCCCCATGAGACAATTTTTATACTCCGTAAGTAGTTGTCACCCTTGACTCTTGCCCTTGAAATTCTATTTATATGTTATCACAATAACTTGAAGAAAAAATTAAATAAAATAATAACCAATATCCAATAATATACATTTCACCATATCATAATAAAGTTG